>JBBPBX010110711.1:0-10831 GCA_038048925.1 Garcialebias charrua | reverse complement strand
AATGGTTTCAAACAACTGTTGAGTTCATGGCAAAAACTATTGCAGACATGTTCCTGTTTTTAGTATTCTAGTATTCTACATAGCTTTACAATCTAGCTATTTTTGGTTTAGTTTTTAATAGTTTTCTTTCATTTTTCTTTCATTTATTCTTTTCAATTTACCTGCTTTCTTCTATTGTATTTGTTGTCTACTGTTGTCATCATTCTTTGTTAAACACATGTCTCACTTGTAAGAGTCCCCGATGCTCATTGAGACTAACCTCTATAACAGTGGTCGCCAAACTACAGCCCGCGGGCAGGATGCGGCCCGCCTCCACATTTGGTCCGGCCCCCAGAACAATACCAGAGAGCATTTAGATTTTTTTTTCATGTGTGTATTTGTATTTGATAATAAAGTTGGACTTTTGCAATAAAATGTTCCATAGTTATGAACTATTTTGAACTATTGTTCCACATTTGATTTATTGTGTTCCACCCTTCTGCGGTCTGTGCCCCTATCTGGTGTAATGGGCATGACCGTGTCCGCTCTGATACACCTGTGTTTATTCATGAACAGTGTTGTAATTTACAATTTGTCTTATGATCACATATGTATATGCTGTGTCATTTCCGCAAATGAAAAGGTGTCAAAGTTCAGATAATATGTCGAACTGACTAACTCAGAAGTTGTTTTTGTTGAGTTTCAGCTGAAACTCTCACTAGCGTCTGAAAGTCTCCTCACTGAGACACTTTTCCTAAACAATTTCTCTCTGCTCTGAATTTCACCTTGAATCGTGATAACAACAAGTGAACTGCTCGACTGGTTCTTTTGGACCAATCGGGAAGAGACAAGTCTCTCTCATCTCAGATCTTCTACTAAGGTTCTAAGATTTTGCTGGAACGTTCAGTTTTGCTGGGAACTTCAAGACATGAGGTCGTCCCAAAGAGCTAGATGAACGTCAGTCACACGCTAAGGACACGTCATTCAGTTAAGGACTAATAACATGTTGTTATGAGTCCACTTTGAACCGAGCGTAAGCTCCCAACTTTGTTTATTCCTTTCTGGAATAAGTTATCTTGAGCCAGAAACCAGGAGCTGACGCATTTTCTGATGACCAACGCAAAACCAGGAGACGTTGGAAGGTAACGAATAACCAGCTCAGATGTACTGGCCCCCGCAAGGACCCCGTGCATCTGAAAAGCTACAAGGTCTTCTCTTACCGGGCTGTCGTCAAAAGGTAAAGAGCTGTTTACAAACGTACCTGGAATTTAGCAGAAGTTGGATGGAAAGTGTCATTTCTGGTAACATGGTCAAGACAAATAATTTCCTCGTAACCTCTCCCTATTCCTCTTAAATCTCTCCTTATTCCATTCTAAGCTGGAAACTATATTTAAGTTAAGAGCCACAGACTAAGTATAATGACATCCTGTATTTATGTCTGTTGTGTTACATTTAAGTGTGCTGATGTGTGTTAAACTGAAAAAGGATTAAATCTGTCAATCAAGTGTAATGATGTTGATTTTAGTTGATTTATTTTAAATAAATGGTAGTGTCGCCTGGCATACCAAACTAAAGTCAATGTTCTCTGTCACTTAATGGCTTTATGGTTATTTATCTATCATAAAGATCACAGAAATATTGGGTAAACTGAAAAAGAAAAGAATCCGTGAAATTACTATTCAATCTGAATAAGTAATTAAGAAAGGCAAAGAGGTCAGCTTAATACTGACCCCCACTAAAATCCTTTACATCTGGTGGCACCGTATGAGTTTTCTGAACGTTTATTCATAAATCTGTGATCCTTCATGAACTTGAAACGTTATGTTGGCATGATTATCCAATTTTGGACTCTGAAGGTGATAATTTTTAGCTGAGGTGTTCAAGACAGGCAGATTCTGCATGTTTTATCATTTGAAGCTGAGAGATTGTTATTGTTCAACTCTTTAACACGCTGTTGGAAGCTTTTTGGTGAGGTCTTGTCAACCTGTGGTCTGTGGGGGGTTCTGGTTCCGTTCGGTCCAGTTCACGCACAGACTCCTGTACAAAGCTTTGTTGACGGCCGAGTCAGACTGCCTGAAAAGCTATTATTAACATCTACAAGATTGCTATGTGTGGTATTTTTACATTTTAGAGCAGGTCAAAAGAAGCATATTACTGTTAGAACGTGTCGGATAGTGGTTCGTGAAACCCAAGTTCTGCTCCTTTAAAGTGGACGGAACCGACCTTGAAGGCGGCTCCGAGAGAGTCCGTGTCATGTTACAGTGAAGTGCTGGTTACTGAGCGTAGCTAAGTTGTGCCTGTTTTAAATGTGATTGCCACGTTTCAGAATTTTGGAAAGTTAATTTGAAGCGTTTATGGGCTGAAAGAGTCTATAAAGTTGTGTTGAGTAGTGTCAAGCTAGCGTTAAAGGCTACGTGTCTTTACAGAGTCAGAGAGAGTCAGAGAGAGTCAGAGAGAATTTATTGTCATTTGCACCGCATGTAGTACATGTGTTGAAAACGAGATTATGTACACAGGGTCCCAGTTACATCCAACAACAAATGCAAGAGAAATACAATAATAACATCTAGGATTAACTAAGAGAGACATCACATCAGCTAGTAATACACTAAGCCCTAATGTAGTAGAAAAACATCATTATAAACAGCAGCACGAACATGAGCAGATGGTCACAGATGAACGCAGCAACAAGAAACAGATCAGTATCAGTATGATGTGACATTTTGCAGTGTTTATTCTTATTATTTATTTATTCATGAGTCTGACAGCCTCAGGGTAGAAGCTGTTTCTCAGTCTAGTGGTTCTACATTTGATGCTCCTCAACCTCCGTCCCGAGGGGAGTGGTGCAAAGAGTGAGTGTGCTGGGTGAGTGAGGTCTTTCATGATGCAGGTGGCTCTTTTTCTGCATCTGGAGGTGTAAATGTCTGTGATGGTGGGGAGACTGACTCCCACAGACTTCTGTGCAGCCTTCACCACTCTCTGCAGAGCTTTTCTCTCTGCAACATGTTGTCTCTCAACATTTACATGTTGTTTATGAGCTGTGATTGGATAAAACGAGAGCTGTGAGCTGTCAATCACTCTCGTAGCGAGCGCTGATTCGCTGAAGTGGGGACGCACGCTGTTGCGACCAGCCCACTTTGTCGTCATTTCCGACATTGCATTGGTCGATGGTAATAAAACTACATTAACCATGAATGCTTGGGAATAGAACTACAAGCGCTGTGATTGATTGGTTGACATCACGTATATATATAGCGAGCTCCGTCTCGCTCAAGTACGGAAGCTGGTGACGCGCTACGTCGACCCGCCTATTTTTTGTCGTCATTTCCAGGTGCTGCATTTTGAGTGACAGCTAAACACTCACAAGACGAACGGAGATTTCACTAAAAGTTTAAAAACTCATTTGAAGCCATCTAAACTGTCTAACAACATAAATTTAGAACGTGGTTCGGGCGATTATCACGGACACACTAGAAACTAACTCTAAAAGGTTGTTTTTATTTTAAATGCTGAATAGAAAAAATCAGTCGCCCCGTGATAACATTAAGACTTGAAGCTGCCCCCTGTTGGTTAAAAGACTTTAACAGATGAGTTTTTTCAAAACATCATAAAAGTCAGCATTTTTATGGTGAAATGCCATCTTTAAAATTGTTCTGTACGCAAACATAAAACTCCTGTTTATTTTAAATAAAAAATTTAAAATAACAGAGGTACAGACAAACATTTTTGCTTATTTTACAAAATATCCATCCATCCATCCATTTTCTTCCGCTTATCCGGGGTCGGGTCGCGGGGTAGCAACCTAAGTAGGGAGGCCCAGTCTTCCCTCTCCCCAGCTACTTGGAGCAGCTCCTCTGGGGGAATCCCAAGGCGTTCCCAGGCCAGCCGAGAAACATAGTCCCTCCAGCGTATCCTGGGTCTTCCTCTGGGTCTCCTCCCGGTGGGACATGCCCGGAACACCTCACCAGGGAGGCGTCCAGGAGGCATCCTAACCAGATGCCCGAGCCACCTCAACTGGCTCCTCTCGATGTGGAGAAGCAGCGGCTCTACTCCGAGTCCCTCCCGGATGACTGAGCTTCTCACCCTATCTCTAAGGGAGAGTCCAGCCACCCTGCGGAGAAAACTCATTTCAGCCGCTTGTATCCGAGATCTTGTTCTTTCGGTCATAACCCAAAGCTCATGACCATAGATGAGGGTGGGAACGTAGATCGATCGGTAAATTGAGAGCTTTGCCTTTTGACTCAGCTCTCTCTTCACCACGACAGACCGGTACAGCGCCCGCTTCACTGCGGACGCTGCACCTATCCGCCTATCGATCTCACGCTCCAGTTTTCCCTCATTCGTGAACAAGATCCCGAGATACTTAAACTCCTCCACTTGGGTAAGGACCTCCTCCCCGACCCGGAGAGGGCACGCTACCCTTTTCCGGCTCAAGACCATGGCCTCGGATTTGGAGGAACTGATCCTCATCCCGGCCGCATCACATTCAGCTGCAAACCGCTCCAGCGAAAGCTGTAGATCACGAGCTGATGAAGCCAATAGGACCACATCATCTGCAAAAAACAGAGAAGCGATTCTAAGGCCACCAAAACGGATCCTCTCAACACCTTGGCTGCGCCTAGAAATTCTGTCCATAAAAGTTATAAACAGAATCGGTGACAAAGGGCAACCTTGGCGGAGTCCAACTCTCACCGGAAACGAGCCTGACTTACTGCCGGCAATGCGGACCAAGCTCTGACACCGGTCGTACAGGGACCTAACAGCCCATATCAATGGGCCTGGTACCCCATACTCCCGGAGTACCCGCCACAGAACCCCCCGAGGGACGCGGTCGAATGCCTTTTCCAAGTCTACAAAGCACATGTAAACTGGTTGGGCAAACTCCCACGCACCCTCCAGGACCCTGTTGAGGGTGTAGAGCTGGTCTAGTGTTCCACGACCAGGACGAAAACCACACTGCTCCTCCTGAATCCGAGGTTCGACTATCCGACGGACCCTCCTCTCCAGAACCCCTGAATAGACCTTACCAGGGAGGGAGTGTGATCCCTCTATAGTTGGAACACACCCTACGGTCCCCCTTTTTGAATAGGGGAACCACCACCCCAGTCTGCCAATTTTTTACAAAATATAAAATACAAAATAATTTAAAATAACAAACAAAAGTACAGTTTTCACTCCAGATAACTGCAGCAACACTCAAACGGTTTTACTGAAACTGAAATACATTCTCTTGGAGCAGAATAAAACAGGAATCAATTTCCACAGTAAGTGCTCACACCTGCAACATATTTTTTCCCCTCTTCCTTCTCTCTGACACAACATCTTTCACAGTTATCCTGTGCACATTTAAACTTTCCTGTTTATTTCAAATAGTGAAAAGTTTAGAGTAACGAATACAGAGCATCTTTTATTTTGATTTTCACAGAAAATCCAGATAAAAGATGGCAGGCGCAGAGAGTGAGACCCCTGATACCACTGATACAGGGCAACCTCTGCCAACTGAAGGCTACGACCCGACCAAAGCAGATTGGATCGAACGTGCCTTATATTCGCTCACAGGGTCCATCACAAATTACCACCAAGAGACACAGTTGATGGAGGAAACAGATGTGGACAGTGCATTAAAAGTTGTAACAGCTGGAACCACAACGGGTGAAAATAAAACAGACAGAGACAAATGTTTGGCTAAATTAAGCCTTCTGTTAAAATCCAAGCTAGACTTTGAAACTGCTGCACGCCAGGCTGTCTCTAAATCAAGTTTAACAGCACAAATAGAGATTGCCACTTTACAGCAGGAGGTAAGGAGTTTAACACAGTCGAGTATTGACAGCGCTGAACAAACGCGTAGTCTCTATGAAGAATACACGGTGTTAAAAAGGGATTTTGAACAATCACAAGATGAGTTGAAAAAATGTGTGGTAGAGAAGG
The DNA here is from genome assembly GCA_038048925.1 of Garcialebias charrua. Classification (NCBI taxonomy): domain Eukaryota; kingdom Metazoa; phylum Chordata; class Actinopteri; order Cyprinodontiformes; family Rivulidae; genus Garcialebias; species Garcialebias charrua. The sequence continues at coordinate 4,924 of JBBPBX010110711.1, read as the reverse complement.
ATAAGTATTACCATCAGTACAAGTCGCTTCAGGCGGATTAAGGAGGCACGAGATGCGCTAGACAAATGCACGGACACCCTGGAATCATTGTCACTACGGTACACAAGGTTGCAAGATGATTATAGAAAATCACAAGAATAGCACATGATGTTACAACGTGAAAATGATGGGTTAAGAGTCCAACTGAACAGTTGTAGAATAGAGCGTGCATCAGCAATGAACAAACTCTTTGAAGAGGAGAGAAAATGTTTGGATCTCATGAGTAAACACCTTGAAAATCCACCACCTCCGCCGTCCCCTCCCATACCTGATGACCCACTCCCTCCTCCACGCCCATGCCCGATGACCCACTCCCTCCGCTACCACCTCCACCTCAACAGACATTTGCTGGGATAACCCAATGGTAGGTACCTACGTACCCCATGTCAACAGGTGTACCTGGTGCGTAGATGGGTGGGTATATCACTATCAATGGTTCTCAATTCGCTGTCCCAATAGAACGACTCCATAAAATTTCCCAGTTCATTCAGTGTTTTGAGCCAGGGCAATATGGTTCAACTGAAACCGATACCTATCTGAAAGACATTGAGTTTAAACTGGCATGCTATCCGAACGCTACGGTCGACGATAGAGTCGGTTTAATCAAACTCACCTCAAGCAGGAAAGTGCAACACTTCATTGCGCGTCAACCAGTCGCCATTTTGAAGGATTACAAACTTTTCTGCGAAACTCTACTGCAAGAATATGCTCCTCGCATGGGAGACGTTGGCTACCAAGCCGCATTGAAAATCACTCAGGGGCAGAATGAACATCCGATCCCATATTATGACAGACTTTTCGAAGCCTTTTTTGGTGATAGAAATGAGCCAGGTATGGAGGATGAGCGTGATTTTAACTTTCTTTTTATAATAATAATAATAATAATTTAATTCAATTTATAACGCACTTTTCATTACTGAAAATCTCAAAGTGCTACACATATATTGAATGCTACACACATTCATAAACCGGTGGCGGCAGACTACCATGTAAGGTGCTTTCCAGTCCTACCGGGAGCAACTCAGGGTTAAGTGTCTTACCCAAGGACACAACGACACATGGTGCGTGTCCCGGGAGTCGAACCGCCAACTTTCCGATCGGGAGACGACTGCCATTACCACTACACCACGGCCACCTTTATGAACAATCTACATTCAGAGATTGGTTCAACGGCCAACCTCATGGCCAACTACAAAGAAAAAAACATGCGTGAATTAAAGGAGTGCGCTATACATGTTTTTGAAACATACAAGCGACACAAGAAACCCGTAGAAGTGTATCCAGATGAAAAGGTCAGATACCAACCCTTAGAACTTGAAGGAGCAAGAGCGCCAGCTCACTCTTTTAAGGAAGGCGAGAAAAAACCAAATTTCCAACCTAACAAACCGCAAAATGAAGGTGTCCGCTGGAACAAAGACCAAAAGGGGTCCAGAGACCCAAAGTGGTGCAGTCCGCATCAAGAGGATGAACCCCATCATCAAAAAGGGGGGGCATTCCAAAGAAAAAGAAATATGGGTCCCAAGGAGACTCATATGAAAGAGGGTGGTCCCAGAGGGGACCCCCGAGCAATGCGCCAGCTCCTGCACCTCAGACTGAACAGTGCGGGGCGAGGAAAAACCCACAGAAGTTCTAGAAAAAAGGCCCTAAACCTCTGTCCTCAGAAGAGATGGAGAACATACGTCGGTTGTTAGAAAGTTTGAAAAAAACAAACAAGGAAAACAAACCTGGAGTAATGTGTAGCACTATCATTGATAGTAACTCAGAGCACACAAATTCATTCAACCTTTATTTAGTCAGGTAAATCTCATTGAGCCTCGAGGGCTCATTTACAAAAGCGACCTGCTACAAACTAAAGAATGATGAACAGCAATGGTAGAATTTCCTTAAACAACAAACAACAGAAGAAAAAAAAACGTAGGAGAGAAATAGAAAGTGAAATGCAAAGTATCAAAACTAGCAAAACACCACAAGGTAGATGTACAAAATCAAAAACAGGAACATATCTGCAATGGTTTTTGCCAGGTTTCCAAAAGATTTTTAAAACCATTTAGGGAGGTCAGGGCCGAGAGCTTCAAATCTTTTTGTAAGATATTCCAGGAAGCAGGAGCAGAGTAGGAGAAGGCCCTTTTTCCAAGTTCAGTCCTCACTGACGGAACACTGCAGGTGATGATGTCCTGAGAGCGCACACTGTAGCTGCACTCACGTAAAGACATGTAGGAGGAGATGTATGAGGGCAGCAGACCGAGAAGTGATTTAAAGATGAAAATGTACCAGTGGAAAAGTCTGCGTGAGGTTAATGATGTCCAGTTAACCAGTGAATACAGGGTTCAGTGGTGGGTACGATAATCACAGCCAGTTATGAATCTTAGAGCACCATGGTAGACAACATCCAATAACAACAATGCCACAATTGCTGACAGTCACCAAGATACTGATGGTCAGGATGCTGACAATCAGGGTACAGACAGTCAACAAGACGTTGACTGTAACCATGACATCATTGTTACAGAGTCCGAGAGCCCCTCGTCAGAAAAAGGGGGGGAAAGCTCACTCACCAAGGACAATGACTCGTCACAAACCGAATACTCGGTCCCATGTGTGACTGCACTACCAGTACTGATAAATGAAAATGACACAGACAATGGTAGACGTAACAAACGTCGAAAAAACCTGATAGGTTCCTGTGTAACATTATCAGGAAGGGGCCCGCTAAGAAAGCTTACCTGTCAATCACATTAGAAGGGGTCCTCACAGAAGAGGCCCTCCTGGATGGTGGGGCCGACATAACCATTATGTCACCCACACTGTTGGAGGAGCTACGGATAGCCGCTAACGGTGTTGACAGGGAAATACCCCTCAAAGAATGTGCTGTAGTATTGCAGGGACTCTCAGAGACGAGAACAACCCTAACAGCTATAGCCATGGTTCACATGCAGATTGGTGAAACGACGCTATACCACCCGGTACACGTGTCCGCCGTTGACTCATTCCCATTTTTGGTCGGCCAAGACTTTATAAACCGCTTCGACGCGATTATAGATTATGGCGATCAGACAATGTGGACCAGAGTGAGCCAACCACTGCCGATCGATATGCCTACACAAGGTGACACTGACTGTCTAACAGCAGGTACCGCGGAAGGCACAAGGGGATCCTCAACGAGAGCACAATCCCGGTAAGTGAACCTTCAGCACAGGTGAGGCAGAAGAGGCCCAACAAGAGAGCCTCCTCTGCGAGCTGAAACAGTCAGCACTCACTGAACACTACCTACCACAGGTAGTCAAAGGTGTTGAGATCCAAGGATCCCACACCGATGATGCTGTTCTGTCCCCTTGGATGGAGAAATCAGCGATCAGCCAAGCTTTCTATGGAACCTTGGTTAAAAAACAGTTGGGTCTAGGAATGAACAAAAAAGCTTTCCGCTTTTCGTTAGACCCCAACGATAAACAGGTAATGACCGCAAAAGGGATCATTGACCTGAAACTAATCTGGAACCAACGAGAACTGGATCACCCGTTCCTCGTGGTCCCGAACTTACCACATGCAACCTACATAGGCTCCGACATTTTGGTAAGATTAGGTGTCCGAGTGGACATCAACAACAATGTACTGTGGTCACTAGACACAGCCACAAAGGACTCTCCTGTGCTAACCACAGAGAACCTTAAGGCTGGACAGACCATACCAGAGGTCTGTCAGGTTGCTAACAGCCATAACACTGCGGTACCACCTCAGGTTATGAACAAGCCGGTGATGTTTCACATCATGAAAGAACAAGATATTAGCCTTTTTTGGTTACAATTTTCATTTGAAAAAGTAGGAAATATTTTGATGCTAGAATTGCACTGACAGTTGGTTTCCAGACCCTCTGCGTGCAAATTATGACAAAGCCTACACTTGCTTTGTTTCTATTTCAGCTGGTCTGGCAGTAATGTTCTCCTATACTGGAGTTGTACTAGCAGCCAAATCAGCTTCTACAGACAAAGTATCTGCCCTTAACATGTTGCTTCCATGACAGTTTATCATCAATAACCACTCCTAGGAACCTTACTTCATTCACTCTGCTTATTTCAACACCATCAATTGTGAAGGGAAAATTCATAGTGACATTTTTTTACTAAATATCATATAATTAGTTTTTCCAACATTCAAAGATAACTTATTTAATTTAAACCAAGTTTGTATTTTAGAAAACTCACTCTTCATTAATTCAAACATCTGATTTAAGTCTTCACCCGAACAAAAGAAGGTAGTGTCATCAGCAAACAAAACACAATTTAGTGCACATAGTGCAGCATCAATAAACATATTAGCTGTCCCAAGCTAATATTCATCATATTAGTTATCACAGGTGTGGCCTGGTGCAATGTTATTGGTAGTGAAGGGATTTTGGACGTGTTCAAACCGATCCAAGCAAAGGGGTACAGAGTCATATGCCTGAGCATACTGAGACAGAAGATGAAGAGTTACATGAGGGAACGGTAAATAGTGACACAGTAGTGAAATATATGCCATTATTCAGTACTAAGGGGTCTGATGAGGCAGTGAGATACAAACCGTTTCCCATACGTGGCGCAGAAGCGATTGTGGAAATTACCTCCCATCTGGATGGAAGGGTTCCAGACTAGAATTTCAAATGTGCGTGATGACACACCGTTGTTTGATGTGCTCACTCAGATAGCTCCTATCATCAGAACATTGTACCCTCTGCCCTTAGGATTAGCGATCCCAAAATTCAGATGGGATAAAAATATGGAGCCTTGTGAGTTTATGGAACAGAGCAAAGACGCTTGGTCGAGAGTCACTGGCATACATGCGCAATCCCCACAACAAAGACCACATTTTAGAAAAGCCGTACTTGACGGGTTGCCTAAAGATGTAGTGA
>JBBPBX010110709.1:0-10831 GCA_038048925.1 Garcialebias charrua | reverse complement strand
CTGTCATCAAAGAACAAAAGACTGTCCACAGAAATTCTCAGCCGAGCAGAGACAAAGACTTTGTCAAAGAACTGTCAAAACATGGTCATCAGACACAAATGGCCAGAATATACGGTCCAGATTTGGGGGATCCTGACGAGAATCAGAACCCAGTGAACGTCTCACTGGGGGCTGGAACAGAAGAAGGCTGAACACGTTCTCCAAACAGACAAGAGAACAAATTGTCCTGAAGTCACCCATACCAGCAAAAGCCGCACCCCATATCGATCTGTGAGGTTCTGTCATTGATCTTAGTATCCGGGATCAAAACTACAGTTGCTATGATAAATTTTTTAATGAAACACATATGCATATTTAGGGCCTGATAGTGCGGGCCTCATGATTCTCAGTTATTCTATGCTCGGGTGGATCTGATGACTTGCTTCTTCTGGTTCCTGTAACTCTGTGGTGAAGCTTCATATAATGTTTTATAGAACTGAAGAGAGGGCAGCAGTTATCTTTGGCGGAGTGCATGTTGGGAATCTGATGTGTCACAAGGGGTACATTTTGGTAAATGATTATAACTTTAAAGAAAATGTGATGATATCGTAGATTACAGTTAGCTATATGGTTGTGAAAACCGAATTAGAGGTGGCAATAGGCTGGGGTTCAGGAAACATTTTTTCTAGGATCCTGACACCAGTGCTCAGGTTAAAGGATGGTAAATTTACGCCATAAATACACTACACGCGGCTCCGCTCCGCCCCGCTCCGCAGGTCGCAGCTGAGCGAGTCCAATTTCCATTACCTGCGCTCAGCTCAGGTCCGAATAGATGCGCTGCTCCGAGACACGTGCGAGATCGCGCGATAAATCAAGTGAAGTCAGAACAAAACAATTCATTCGGTGGAAGAAGGAGAACAACTGTAGAGAGACTGCTGCCTTGATCTTCTCTCGTAAATAAGCTACATGGTTTGAGCAACAGGAAGTGATGTTTACATTTCAGAATAAAATACGTTTTTATTTATTTATTTCTTGTATTGCGTTTGTAGGCGTAGTCATAGTCATAAATATAATAGTTTAGTCATAGAATAGTCATAAATGATAGTTTGACAGCATTTTTGTACAAATAAATCCGTATAGAGCTAGGATTAGTCCGCCCGTGGTGATTTTATTTTGTAAATACGGAAGTTGTGCTCGTTCCTTTTCCTGTTGGTGCGACGTAATCTTCAAAAGTTGACTCCGGCACAGCTCCGTCATCCGGCAGAAATAGAAAAATTTCTAATTTTGACGGACTGCCGTCCGCTCTCCGCAGCTCACCGCCGCCGTGCGGAGCCAGTGTAAATTCTGTCATTGATTATAATGGGTGCGTATTTGCTGCGGAGGTCGGACCGGAGCGGGGCGGAGCTGCAACGCGTGTGGTGTATTTTTGGCGTTAGACACAATTTCCAATTTAACAACCAAATAACTTTGGCGTGCAGACTACAGAATTGAAACAAGGTAGAGTTTTGTTTCATAAGGGGGAAAGGTGGACAGATGTTCCTAAAAATAGAGAGGCTGAAATTGATCACTAAAAATAATTATAGTAAAAGAAAATGTTCCTAGAAATAACTAATTAACTAATTGATGGTAAATACATTTTAGTATACAAAGCATAATAAGGATAACTGATAAATTGGCATTATAAACAAAATCCACGTGCGTCGATATTGAGGCGACATCGGTCTTGAACATTTTATTTTCTTTAATCATGTCATGGAGGAAGGAGTATTGGTGCAAGCATATTCCTAAATAGGAAGACAACTTAGGAAAGGGTTAGTTCATTAGTTATACAGAGGTTTTAGATTTGGAATGAACAAAATCATCACTCATATAGCATGAGGCGTGTTAAAGGTTTATATGAGCAATTAACAACAATGTTAAAGGTTTAAATGAGCAATTAACAACATTGTTTTTTTCCTCTGTGAACTATGTGTGAAGCAGATCTTTAGGATGGGGGACGCCCCTTGGAAATGTTTCCTGGCCTGCAGGCTCAAACCACTCAAACCTGAAGTGGACCTGATCAGAGGGTGTTTAGGAATATGGTAGTTCTGTAGATTTATACGCAATTGACTTGACTGGACGACATGTGACTTATTGACTCAGGAAGAAGGTGTATAGAACCACAGGTGTACAATGTTTTGTGAATTATGCTCTGCCGCCGCATGCTATGTTACTTTTATGTGTGTAATTTCTGCTATAAGCTGAGTGAAAAGGTACAGTATTTTTGTAAGTATGAACCGCCTCAAAAACTACTCATAATTAACCCTAATGAAGATTAAGTCTCTCCCAAACCCAACTAACATGCATGATTCATTCTTTGTACTACTGATTTATAATTTGTTGGGTGTTGTTTGCTGTGGACATGATTCTGCTTATTATAGGTGGTTCCTGGAAATGCTCCAGCTGAGGGGGTGAGGATGGAACTCTATTTTTGTTTTATTGCACATTTTTGGGTATAAATTTTAATATAACATTGGAGAAAGTGGCTTACGTTTTAGAATTTGACTTGTCAGCACCATTGTGAGTGGGTTTATGGATAGACAGTAGAGAGTAATTTAACTCACATGGATTTACCCATGTTTGGGCCTTCTCTCAGATGGGTGAATTGGGTTAAACCAAGAAGGCCCTGTTGTAGTCTAACAAGTCAAAAGTTTGTGGTTTAGGTTTTCTCAACAGATTTCAAAGGAGGCAAGACCAGACAGCCCTGGTCAGTACGGACCCGTGTGGGGTCGCTGAACGTACATCACAGGCAGTGCGTGTCAATGCCAGGGGATCCACACGGTTCAGTGTGCACCTGCCCGGGAACCAGGCAGGAACTAGGAGGCCAGGCTGAATATCAAGACCTCGTAAATTGAACTTTTACACCCTGGTAGACCAAAGTAGCCGAGTATAGTTGCGTGCCAGGCCCAGAAGGACTCTGTTTTATGGGGCCACTTGGTGCTGGAACATCCACACATAGTACAGACACCTAGAGAGATAAAAACATTACATATTAGAGTTTCACATAACACGAAGAAAACTCGGGGACATAGGAGGACCTCCCAGAGCAACGCCAGGGGTCTGCCCTGAGTAGCTGTAACCAGGGCAATTCCCCTGAGTACGTGTGGTACATTCAAAAAATTTATTAATGTTTCTTTAATGATGATATGAATCTTATGTTCTTTCTCTATTTTTGTGTGTTCAAGGGAGACAACTGCCTTGCTGCTGGTGGAGGAACTTGGGAAACTTAAGGTTCATAATTCTGCAATATCCTAAAGCGCTTACTATTAATCGACTGATTCAAAATGTGGTGGCCAGACAAGAGGCTCACTATGGCAGTCGGAATAGGTGGGATAAGTATGTTAGCTTTGATTGTCCGCGCACCTAGGACAGAAAATCCTCAAACTACAGTATATCACAAACCAGACTACCACTTCCACGTTCGATTTATGCGCAGAGAAGGGAGGAGTTTGTAGTATGTTTGGTGACCTTTGTTGTACATTTATTCCAAACAACACTGCTCCAGATGGAAAAGTCACAAGGGCCCTAGAAGACCTTAGAACCCTCTCAGATGAAATGAAAAGCCATTCGGGTCTTGACGACCCACTGGACGATTGGCTGATAAAGATCTTCGGTCCTTGGAAACAGGTGATCGTATCTATAATGGTATCATTGGCTATTTTCTTAGGCATACTTATAACTTGCGGGTGCTGCTATTTTCCTTGTCTGAGGTCTCTGACGGTTCGACTTATCACGTCCACCCTGGAAAAGAGGGATCTTGAAGTGATACGCCAACTGCTTCTGTTAAAAAATTATAACTTAGAGGATTTTGAAAAAACTGATTGAATTTTGTGTATATATGCGTTTAGTTGCGTTATTAGGTGTGTGATTTTATTTCTTTTGGGATGGACCTCAGGAATTGAGGTCCAAAGGGGGTTTGTTGTGAAATAAAATATTTTTGTCTTCGTGTTTTCATTTCCCATGAAGGGGTTTTTCAAACGGTGTTCAAATGATCAGTCTCTCTTGTAGAATGATAAAGATTTACTAAAAGATACAGGTATACAGGTTAAACAGAGAATTGTGAGCATGAACACAGATCTGTCCTGGCGAGGTTCTCAAGGAATGCTCAGTTTGTATCTGTCCTGGCCTCTGATTGGCTTGGGGTAGGGGAGGAGACCTGGTGCCTCTCTGTCTGTCAGTTTTACGACTTTGTAGATATATGGCTGGCTGTGGAGAAGTCTACTGAAAGTCCATTTCTTGTCCTGCATGTTTGCTCAGTCAAGAAGTATCAGAACAGCTCTAAATCTATGTGTGTAGGGTATGATCTTTAATGTAATTTAATGTCCAGTTACACTAATTGGTCACTTAATGGTCTAATAGTGTGTGTGTTTATAAATACTCAGCATTATTGTATATGTAGTTTTAGTCATCAATGTGTCGTGCCCTTCCCCCTCTAAGGCCTGTGGAGACCAGGGCAAGCTGAAACCCCCCCTGAGGCCTGTGTAGATCAGAACAGAAGCTTTCTGGCAGTTGGGGAGGACAAGAGAATAAAGCAGAACTCTTCTTATTGGTTGAGAGCAGGCAACACCCTACAAAAGAATAAAAGCATGAGTTTTTCCTCCTCCATCAGACAACGCAGAAGCAAGCCCACAGGGGAGAACTACCCATCAGGTTGTATTTGCTTTGTCTCCCTTGAAATGCGCATTTTAATGTGTTTTCTCTCTCTCTCTACTCTCTCTCTCTCTTTCTCTCTCTGTCCACTTATTTGTGAACATATATAATGGCTTTATAAAATGAATGTATTCTGTGACTTTTTAAACTTATGATTAATTAAAACTAGTTTTGGAACTTTAAGGGCGCGTTTGTCGTGTTTTCAGCGTTTCTCCTTTTCTGATCCAAAGTGAAATCAAACAATGAGCTTGGGGCGGATAAGAAAACAACGCCAACAAATTACAGCATTTTTTTTGCCACTTTGAGATGTTAGCTGACTGTTCTGACCACAATTTATCAACAGTAATATTTCATGTCGCCAGTTTTTTGTTAATTAAACATGTTAAATTGCTAGTTGTGTGTTAACTACAGCTAGCTCTTCCATCATGATGGTTTAACTGGGTCTATTTCTGTCTAATTCATTGTTTTAAAATATCCATTACAGCTTAAATTTTCAAAAGTTTATATATTTATTTTTTATGATAATTCCAGAAAATACTTAGCCTTTTTTTCTGAGAGATTGGTGTGGTTTAATTTTGTTCAAATTATAGATCCTTTGTCAAAGACTGCAGCATAAATTGTGACATTATCATTAAATAAAAACCATGATTGTGGAGATGAGTAATTTTTTACGTTTTCCAGGTTAACCACAGAAGAATGACTTCTGTGGACTGCATTCAAACAAAGGTAAAGGTACAAGTTCTCGTTTTATGTCTTCACAAAACAATCATTGTTGAATCAAGATGTTTGAATAAAATTATTTAACACCATAACCTTCACAAATTGGTATTTACTGCAGGACTGTTAATTTGAATTAGTATTATATTATTAGTATGGTAAACATGGGTCAAGTTGAGATTAGACTCTCTTTCAAGACAGAACAAGAAATAAGAATTATTTCCAAGAACATATCAGCATCAACAAGTTGTAGAACCTAAATAATAAATATATATATATATATATATATATATATATATATATATATATATATATATATAATATACACACTTCCAAGATGCCCAGCATTGCACAAAATTATTTTTTCTTCCACTGAAGATATGTTTTGCTGCTATTCTTAGTCTCAGCCTGATGAACCTGCTGGTTATTTTTCTTTGCACATCATGACATGAAGGAAGAATGCTTTCTAATAGACTTGCTTCTCTTCATAGAGTATCCATGGTGTTGGGGAGCTCCATGAAGGATTGACTGGTCCTTGTTCTGAAAAGCCTTTCAACTTTCTGGACCAGACTGAAGTTTCATGTGATGGCCGACACAGGACTCCTGGTTTGAATTCCTTCAGTGTCAGTAAGGTACCATGCTCTCCTTCCAGTCTCATCATTTTGCTTAATTGAACTTGAGCATCCATCACAGATGTTTGAATGTTTGATGACTTTATTTACTATGTATCCTGTAAGATGGTACAGAATACAGGTTTCACTGTTGATGAAATCAGAAGGACCTGTGTTTCCATTCAGCTGCTCCACACTTATGACAGGACTGTGAAATGTCTCCTTAATGTGCAGGAACTCTGCCAGAAGACACGGGGTGGCGAGAGGACATCAGATCAAACCAGTGGTTCACCTGCTCCAGAAACCAGGCTGTTGTTAGGTTGGAGGGACGTCGCTGCTGCTCCTGCTCCACCATATATTTCACACCTGCACTTGCTGACTTGCTGAAAACATGCATTGCAGGCTCTACTTTCATTTTCTTAAAATGACTTGGCTGAAGAGTTTTTTGTGAGATTTGGTGCAATTTTGAAAGGCATTTCTTCCCGAAATTCAACCATATCTTTCACTGAACCAAGTGAAACTTCATTGTGTTGAAGTCCCTCTTTTAGCACGTCTGGTGGAATTATAAAAGTCTGTCAATGAACTAGGGCACTCTTCAAATTCTTTACCAGATGTGGGACATGAAGTAAAGCCTTTTATCTGGTCTAGCTGGGTGTTGGACAGATGTTTTGTTGTGGCACTCCAAATCCCAAGTAACAGAAGAACGTTCTTAGAACGTTATTTTTAGGTTACAGGAACGTTCCCTCCTAACGTTCTGAGAACGTTCTGGTGTGGAGTTTTCTCGTGGTTCCCAGAACGTTAGGTGAGAACGTTATGCTAGAACTTTCTTAGAACATTCCATAAATTTTATTATTATTATTATATGGATTCATACATTTAGTGCAAATTATGAACAATCAAAATAGATTCAAAGTTATTTATTCATCTACTGAGCAATTTTTTTAAAACCTCCCAGAGAGAACAATTACTAAGCTAAAGTAACAATGTGCATAGAACAAAATACAAAGTGCTGCAAAAAAGTGCTCATCTTCTACCCTCAGTCAAACAAAACAGTCTAAATAATACTGTAAGTGGGGCACAAAGTCCCTGGCCAATGAAGGATTCAAAGTCAAAGTGAAAGTCAACTTTATTGTCAGAACTGCAATACAGGACATACACAGGATTGAAATTGCGTTTCTCTCAGTCCCTCGGTGCAACAGTAACCATCTAAACACTAAAACATTTAATAAACATAAAATAGTAAAAGTGCAACACTGTCCTGAGTTTTTTCATAATAGTATAAAAGTATGAAAATTTACACCAACACTGAAACACCAAACACCCCTAAAACACCAAACACCCAATGAACATAAGCATAAAATGAAATAATAAAATTGTAATACTGCATAGTAGTATAAAAAGTATACTGAGTTTTTTCACAATAGTATAAAAGTATAAAAATTTACACCAACACTGAAACACCAAACACCCAATGAACATAAGCATAAAATGAAATAATAAAATTGTAATACTGCATAGTAGTATAAAAAGTATACTGAGTTTTTTCACAATAGTATAAAAGTATGAAAATTTACACCAACACTGAAACACCAAACACCCCTAAAACACCAAACACCCAATGAACATAAGCATAAAATGAAATAATAAAATTGTAATACTGCATAGTAGTATAAAAAGTATACTGAGTTTTTTCACAATAGTATAAAAGTATGAAAATTTACACCAACACTGAAACACCAAACACCCCTAAAACACCAAACACCCAATGAACATAAGCATAAAATGAAATAATAAAAGTGTAATACTGCATAGTAGTATAAAAAGTATATCTATAAAATAAACTGAAGGTTCTAGCATTTACATTTGCAAAGAGTGGCAAAGCAGCATACTGTATAAGTTAATGTACACAGTATATGTATGAGGTATTTGATGTTGGTATAGAGGCAAAGTGACATATGCAGTGAGGCACATAAGGCACATTTGGCATCCTTAGATAAGGCTAGTCAGAGAATACTATATATGTATCAGCAGTAGTGTAGATAAAAGTAGTGTAAATGTAAACAGTAGTAAGCAGTAGTAATAAATGTAAACCGTATTAATAAATGTAAACATTGAATGTAAACAGTAGTATGACTATACAGTAGGCAGTGACGTAATACAAACATTAGTGCAAATATGAGAAGTAGTGCAAACTGAATGAGCACATGACCGAGAGTTTAGTGAATAACCCGTTTGATGGCACAGAGTCCAGTGTTAAAATCTTTGTGTTGTGTGGTAATGTGTGTGAAAGTTTTTTGCGTTAAGGCAGTTCAAATGGGAGGGGGGGTCAGAGCAGGCAGAGTGTTTATCATCCTGACTGCCTGATGAACAGAGCCGTCTCTCAGTCTGCTGGTTCGAGCCTGGAGACTCCTCAGTCTCCTCCCGTATAGTGCAACAAACTTGAGTTTTGGCAGGGGATGTTTTTTGTGAGGAGACTGGGGCAGGGTCAACACTTGCTGGGGCAGCAACTGGGGTGCAGCAGATAACATCTTCATGGCTTGTGACCACCAGGGATAAGTCATCCATAGCGGGAGGATCAGTAGGCACGTTGTCGGTCTTTCCCTCAACTTGATCACACTAAAAGGAGGGAAACAGTACAAAAGGTTATAATCCCATGCATGGGTTGAAATTAAAAATAAATAAATAAATAATACACAAAACTACCCCCCAATAACTTTTTGTCAGTTTTGTCAACTTGTTGAAATGTTAAGAAAAACTGATAATGATGCATCCATCATTATCAGAACTCAGTAAATGTAAATCAGAACTCGGAAGATTGGATCTGCTTAGATCATCTTTCTGGAAGCAGATGCGCTCCGGAGGAAAGAAGAGGAAACGGTGCTCTCGAGGGAAAAAGCGTGGCTGTCGAGCAGGAATCATGACGAGACTACGAGCAGACGCTAAAACCGGTAAACCCCCGATGCCGGCTTTATTTCTGTCCAACGTGCGTTCGCTCGACAACAAGATGGACCTGCTTCGTCTGAGAGTAACAACGTCGGAGGAGATGAGGAGATGTTCGGTGCTTTGTCTCACGGAAACATGGATCAATGAAGACACTCCTGACTCTGTTTACGAGTTGGATAATAAACTATTTTTCAGAACGGACCGGTGCATCGAGACTACGGGGAAAACGCGAGGTGGAGGCGTCTGCACTGCAAAAACGTAAAATCTTACCAAGTCAAATTTTCTAATTTCAAGTCAAAACCTCTTATCACACTTAATATAAGTCAAAAACATATTTCTAAGTAAGACATAACAACTTGTTTTGAGACAATGCATCTTGAAAATCTTGATAAGGCAAAAAGTCTTGAAAATATCTTGTTTTGAGTCATTTCTTATTTGAAACAAGCTTTTTTGACATTTCATTAACATTTGCAGTTGTCGTGAGGTTTGTAAAATGTGAAAAATCTTGTTTCAAGATAACAAACTAACTTGAATTAAGACAAATCTGCTTCTTTGATCAGCATGCCCACTCAAAGTATTAATCATTCTATTTTTTATACAGGTTCTGTTTAACTTTGAACAGACTCCATTGTCCTAATACAATTTCTTTAAACCAATAGTTCATTAACATTTTCTACATTGTATTTTTTTCCAAGGCTGAATACTACAAAAACATACCTACTGTGCAGTTTATATTAAATAGACAAATAATGCAGGTTCATTTCACATATTTATTTTAACATATAATTTAACATATAATTGATTTTAATAAAATAAATGTGGTTAGGACAGATTAAGCGGCCGTGGGGCGGCCGTGGCGTAGTGGTAATGGCAGTCGTCCCCAATCGGAAGGTTGGAGGTTCGAATCCTGGTTCCCCATGTGTCGTTGTGTCCCCGGGCAAGACACTTAACCCCGAGTTGCTCCCGGTAGGACTGGATGGCGCCTTGCATGGGTCTGCCGCTACCGGTGTATGAATGTGTGTATGAATGGGTGGATGGTTGGTATTGTAAAGAGCTTTGGGGCCCCTCATAGGGGGCTGGAAAACGCTACATAAATAAGCTCCATTTACTATAAACATATTTTTCTACGTTTGGGACAAGGGGAAAAAATATAGTAAAAAAGGGATCCTTCGCACTCCTTCCCACATCTTCCCACACCTTGGCACACCTTCGCACTCCTTGGCACTGGCACTCCTTAGTTATTAGTTATTTAGTACACAAAGAATTGGATTAACAATAACATTTTTATGGGTACCAGCACACATTGGGATAAAAGGAAATGAGACAGCAGATAAGATTGCAAAGAAGGCAACTCAAACTCAGATCAACTTCACAGTAAAAACAAGTAAATCAAAGGCAAAAAGTATCATTAAACAAAGACTGAAGAAAGAATGGCAGAAAAGATGGGATGAAGAAAGTAAAGGAAGATGGTTTTATGGGATCAAAATGACAGTAGGTGAAACACGAACTGGAAGAAGGAGCAGAAAAGAGGAAAGATTAATAACAAGACTAAGATTTGAACACACAGGACTTAATTATTCATTATTTCAAATAAAGAAACACAATACAGGCAAATGTGAGCACTGTGGACAAGATGAAACATTGCAACATGTTCTACAGGAATGTCAAAACTATGATCAAGACCGTGAATATATGAAGAGAGAATTTGAAGAGATAAAAGAAAAGTTTAACATAATAGCTGCACTACAACATAACTTAGAGAGTAAACATATCCAAATTATAATTAGATATTTTAAGAAAACAAAGTTGTTTAATAGAATTTGAAATACATATAGTTTAATCAGGCGTACACATAGAATTATCCCATGAAGAACCACACTCCATACAGTGGT
>JBBPBX010110708.1:0-10831 GCA_038048925.1 Garcialebias charrua | reverse complement strand
GTGTAAACTGGCTGGTCCCACTCCCACCATCATTGCCACTGTTTATCGCTCCCCAAGACCTCACAAAGATTTTTTAAATGAGTTTTCTGTCTTTCTTTCCCAACTGTGTGCCTTGTCACCTAATATTATTTTATTGGGAGATTTTAACGTCCATATCGACAATATTAACCTACCACTCACCAAGGATTTTTTATCCTGCCTGGAGAGTTCTGGATTAAATCAATATGTTGATTTTTCCACCCATATTAAGGGTCATACACTAGACTTGATTTGTTGCTCTGGACTTACACCTGTTGACTGCAAATGCGATGAACTCACCTTTTCTGATCATTTTTTTCTTACGTTCCATATTCCTTTGTGTGTTTCATCTACCAAGATAAGCCGGTCCATTTCATTCAGGAACATTAAAAACATCAATTTGGATTCCCTCTCCACTGATATTACCTCCACTCTGATCCCTGATCATCTTCTGACTCCAGATGAACTCACTGCTCAATACAATAATTATTTAACCCATATTATCAACTCCATTGCTCCTGTTAAAACACGATCTGTTACCTTTACTCATTCTGCCCCCTGGTTTACTCCTGAACTTCGGACCATCAAAGCCAAATGTCGTCAACTTGAACGACTCTATAAAAAATCTGGTCTTTCCATCCACAGGGACATGTACGTCTCCCATACATTACACTACAAGAACTTGATATCTCAAACTAAACATGCTTATTACTCTGACCTCATTTCCTCCAACAAAGGTAACACAAAGATCCTATTTTCATTGCTCAATAATATTTTTCATCCTCCGGATTCGTTTCCCTCTCACTTCTACTCAGACAACACATGTAATTCTCTCATGTTCTTTTTTAACGATAAAATCAGTAAAATTCATCAGCAACTTTGTCCTGTTTCTCCTGTTTCTCCCTCCACTGAACCTCCCCCGCCCAGTCAACTTTTTTCTGTCTTTCAGCTTCCTCCTGCCTCTGAAATAGCCAAACTTATTCATAAATCCAAGTCCTCTACATGCTCACTGGATCCTCTCCCTACAGCCCTTGTTAAATCTTGCATTGCATCACTTCTTCCATTCATTTCTGCTATTATTCACTCTTCTCTCTCTTCTGGAACTGTCCCAGTTATTTTCAAAACTGCAGTTATCACTCCCATCGTTAAAAAACCTGGATTGGATCCTAATACCTTCAATAATCTCCGTCCTATTTCCAACCTTCCATTCATCTCTAAAATTCTGGAAAAAACAGTCGCCTCTCAACTCCACCTCCATTTAACAGATAACAGTCTGTACGAACAGTTTCAGTCTGGTTTCCGCCCCGGTCATAGCACAGAATCTGCTCTCCTCAGAATCACCAACTCCCTTCTCATGGCGGCTGATTCTGGTTTACTTTCCCTCCTAATCCTCCTCGATCTCAGTGCGGCTTTTGATACCATCTCCCACAACATCCTCCTCCATAGACTTTCGTCCATTGGCATCACCCACACACCCCTCGCTTGGTTTCAGTCCTATCTCTCTGGCCGCACCCAGTTCATCAAACTAAAATCATTCAGATCCCATTGCTCTCCTGTGACCTCAGGTGTGCCCCAAGGCTCTGTCCTGGGGCCTCTTCTTTTCATCATCTACCTTCTCCCCCTTGGCCATATCTTCCGTAAATTTAACATCCATTTCCATTGTTTTGCTGATGACACCCAGCTCTTTTTATCCACTGCACCTGACTCTTCACTGCCTCCCTCCTCCCTCACTTCCTGCTTAGCTGAAATTAAATCCTGGTTCACGTCTAACTTCCTGAAATTAAACAGTGATAAAACAGAGTTCTTACTCATTGGTACTAAATCCACCTTATCTAAAGTTAACAGTTTTTCCCTCAACATTGACAACTCCTTGGTTTCTCCCTCCCCTCACGTTAAGAGTTTGGGTGTCATTCTCGATAGCACTCTCTCTTTTCACTCTCACATCAATAGTATCACCCGGTCTGCTTATTTCCACCTTCGAAACATCAACCGTCTACGTCCATCCCTCTCTCTGCACTCTGCTTCCATCCTGGTCCACAGTCTGGTCACTTCTCGAATTGATTACTGTAACTCTCTCCTTTTTGGTCTGCCTCACAAATTAACCCGTAAGCTTCAATTGGTTCAAAACTCAGCTGCCCGCATTGTTACCAAAACCCCCTCATTCCACCACATCACCCCAGTTTTGCAGCAACTCCACTGGCTTCCAGTCACATTCAGAATTCAATTTAAAATCCTGTTATACACTTTCAAGGCTATTCATAGCCTCGCCCCTCCTTACCTGTCTGATCTCCTGCACATTACCACCCATTCACGCTCCCTTCGTTCTTCCTCTTCCATCCACCTTAACGTGCCTCTTGTCCGCCTCCGCACCATGGGACACAGAGCCTTTTCTCACTCTGCTCCCCAACTCTGGAACGCTCTTCCCCCAGACATCCGTAACATTGACTGCCTTCTGACCTTCAAATCAAAACTCAAAACTCATCTGTTCAAGTTAGCCTTCTCACTTTAATTTTTCTTTTTTATGTAGTTATTTTATATATTTTCTTTTTTGTGTGTTTTTTTAATTGATTTTAATTTTTCTTTTTACCGGTATATAGTTATTTTATACTGTTTTTATTGTGTTTTTAATGCTGTAAAGTGTCCTTGAGTGCTTTGAAAGGCGCTACCAAATAAAATGCATTATTATTATTATTACTACTACTACTACTACTACTACTACTACTACTAGTTATTACTACTACTATTACTACTACTATTATTACTGCCATTACTACTACCACTGCTATTATTCCTACTACTACTACTGTATTCCTATTCCTGCTACTACTACTACTACTACTACTACTACTACTACTACTACTATTACTATACTACTACTATTCCTACTACTACTTTGATTACTACTACTATTCACATTCCTACTACTACTATTACTATTCCTACTATGCTACTACTACTACTACCACTACTACTAATACGGCAACTACTATTACTACTACTTTTACTACTACTACTACTACTAATACTACTATAATAATAATAATAATAATAACAATATTATAATAATTATTATTATTACAGCTGTTACAACTACCACTATTACTACTACTACTACTATTACTACTATTACTTACTACTATTACTACTACTACGTACTACAAAGTATTATAATAATAATATTAATAATAATTACTGAATACTGTGTTGTTGTTGTTGTTGTTGTTGTTGTTGTTGTTGTTGTTGTTGTTGTTGTTGTTGTTGTTGTTGCTGCTACTGCTACTACTATTACTACTACTATTGTTATTATTATTACTACTACTATTCCTACTACTACTACTACTACTACTATTATTACTACTACTATTATTACTACAGTACTAATATTATTACTACTACTGCTACTATTCCTACTACTACTATTACCACTACTGTACTATTACTAGTAATACTAATACTACTATTACTTCTACTACTTTTTTTATAAAGCACTTCAAATCAACCACAGCTGCAAAAAGGTACGGTACACATAAAATCAACAACATTTAAACATTAAAGAATACAACAGTTAAAAGATTCATCCATTCACTCTCTCACTCACACCTAGGGACAATTTAGAGTTACCAATCAGTCTAACATGCATGTTTTTGGTCTGTGGGAAGAAACCGGAGTACCCGGAGAAAACTCACACATGCACAGAAAGAACATGCAAACTCCACACAGAAAGGCCCCTGGACTGGGATTTGAACCAGGGACCTGCTCGCTGAGAGGCAGCAGCTTTACCAGTTGTGCCATTGTGCTGCCCTATATATGCTTAACAATAATAATATACCGTATTTTCCGCCCTATAAGTCGCACCGCCCTATAAGTCGACCAGTCCAATTATGCCCAATAAAGTGAAAAAATCCATATATAAGTCGCACCTCACGTCACAAAACGAGCACGCGCAGCAACAACAGACCTGCAGTGCAACAAACAGACCTGCATCTCTTTGATCTTTAAAGATAAACACATAAAAAATATATTTTTGTTAGCTGACATTACAGTAAAAGTGTGTCTCAGTTTAACTTTTCTTGATAAATGCACTTTGACGGTTAAAAACAACCTAAATTAAGTGGCTCCATTTTTTGACCAAAGTGAAAAAAACGAAAAATCCATATATAAGTCGAACCGGCCTATAAGTCGCAGGGCTTGGAAATGTAGGCAAAAAGGTGCGACTTATAGGCCAGAATTTATGGTAATATAATATAATATGGTGTATTAAACTGCAGCCTGAACCTGAGTCGGTTGTGAGCAGATGGGTATGAATACAGCAGCTTAAGGTAAGAAATCAGCAGCACAGGTAATGTGACAAATCTCCAATTAAAGTGTCATTGCCTACAGTGAGTTTTCTGGTTAGACATTCATGAGTCTAACAGCTTCAGGGTAGAAGCTGTTCCTCAGTGTACTGGTTCTGCACTTAACTCTCCTCAACCTCCTGCCTGAGTGGAGCGGGGCATAAAGCAGTAAGACCAATAAAAACAGTAGTGCAGAGCAAAATGTAGGCTGTGCCAAAAGCCAGGGAATAAAAATGTGTTTTAAAGTTTTGAAAATGAACAGTGAAGGGGCTCGTCTGATGGGAGGTGGGAGATTGTTCCACAAATTTGGAGCAGCAACAGAAAAACTCTGTCTCAACCTGCAGATGCTTCACACAAACAGGCCTGATGTGTTTTTCCTGTATTTCTCCTGCAGACCTCAGCAGTAGTGTGGACAAAATGAGGCTGCTGTGGAAATCCTTGGAAAAGATTAGGTGTCTGAGGAAACGATCCACTATTCCCTTCCTCGGCTTCCTCATCACCTTCCTCCTCCTCCTAAACCTCTACATTGAAGATGGCTATGTGCTGGTAAGTAAACGGACTTTTGCTGCTTTGCTGTGATTTTTCTGAACAAACTTTTTTGTTGTTGCACATCTAGGTTTATTTATTTGGGGTCTGAACAGCAAGTTGGAACAAATATTCTTCTGAGTCAAAATATCGTGCGTTGCTCGCTAGCCCAATGACATAGGCCTTTTAAACTAAGACTTTTTTTTAAAGGAGGCATGTTTGAATTTTCATAACGTGGACCCAAGTGAAAACCATCCAAATGCTGTATCTCTTATGCATGACGTCACTGGAATTTGATGCTCAAATTAAAAAGTTTGACTTTTCAGTGAGGCCACATGTTCAGTTCTGCAAATTCCCCAGAGAGGCTTTATCTTTACTTTTATCCAAAACACTGTTTCGCTCAGCCATTTTCAAAGACATATACAGTACATGTATATTCTCTTCTGTTACAATTCTTTTGTTACATTGCACTTTCCACGTTGTGTTACAGGAAGGAGATAAAAGGCAGCTCAGGGAAACATCAGTCCATCCTCCGAGCTCAGAGCGATACGTTCACACCTTCAGAGATCTTAGTAATTTCTCTGGAACCAGTAACATCACATACCGCTATCTTGCTGGAACACCTCTGAATCGCAAAAGTACGTTTTGTGTTTTCCTTTCAAACCAGGCTCACTTTGACTTGACTTGTGACTTATATTTGTGATTGTGATCTGAGAAAATTAAACTGAACTTCAAGGTTGTGGTAGTGGGATAGGAACGCCAATAAAGACAAGTAGTCCACCAAGGTTCATTGTCTAAACATTAAACTACATCAAGGACTTGTGAAACGTGTCCTCTTTGCATTGGTAGACTTAACACTAGTAAGAACTATTTTGTTTTTCCTATTTGCGCTCTATGCAATGGTCCTAGAGTTTTTCTAAAATGACACATAATATAAAGGGTAAAGAAGATGTCATGTTTTGTTCACAGAATTTCTCACCATTGGGCTGTCATCAGTCAAGAGGAAAAGAGGGAACTACCTCCTGGAGACAATCAAGTCCATCTTTGATCAGTCCAGTTATGAAGAACTGAAGGAGATCGTGGTTGTGGTTCATCTGGCAGACTTTGACCTGGTCTGGTGTGAGAACCTGGTGCAGGAAATCACCAGGAAGTTTGCTCACCACATCATAGCCGGACGCCTCCTGGTCATTCAGGCCCCAGAGGAGTACTACCCTTCTCTGGACGGGCTGAAAAGGAACTACAATGACCCAGAAGACCGGGTCCGGTTCCGCTCCAAGCAGAACGTGGACTACGCCTTCCTCCTCAACTTCTGCACCAACTTGTCGCACTTCTACATGATGCTGGAGGACGACGTGCTGTGCTCCAGGAACTTCCTGACAGCGCTGAAAAAGGTGATCACCTCCAGAGAAGGTTCCTACTGGGTGATGCTGGAGTTCTCCAAACTGGGCTACATCGGGAAGCTATACCACTCCAAAGACCTGCCCCGGCTGGCTCATTTCCTCCTCATGTTCTACCAGGAAATGCCTTGTGACTGGCTCCTCATCCACTTCAGGGGTCTGCTGGCTCAGAAGGACGTGATTCGCTTCAAACCCTCACTGTTCCAGCACATGGGCTACTACTCCTCCTATAAAGGGGTGGAGAACAAACTGAAGGACGACGATTTCGAGGAAGACTCCATTGACATTCCCGACAACCCCCCTGCCAACATTTATACAAACATCAACGTCTTTGAAAACTACGACGCCTCCAAGGCTTACAGCACAGTAGACGAATACTTCTGGGGGAAACCTCCCTCCACTGGAGATTTCTTTGTCGTAGTTTTTAACAAATCAACCAAAATTTGCAAAATCAAGATTACTACTGGGTCTGATGACCGGCAGAATGATATTCTCCACCATGGGGCTCTGGAAGTAGGAGAGAAACTAGTTGGGACTAAAAAGGGAAAACAGTGTTCCTCGTACATCACGCTAGGAGAGTTTAAACATGGCAACATTGAGGTTCAAGATGTGGACCACAAAATAGCCTTTGACATTGAGTGTGTACGCATTGTGGTGACAGCCAGTCAGAAAGAATGGCTCATTATCAGAAGTATAAGTTTATGGACTACACAACTCTCCAGCCAATGAGGACTAAACAAAAACTCTTTGGTTGGTTCTTAGGATTATTTATTGGTGTATGCTTTTCTGGTTCTTTTATTCATTTTATACGTATTTATTGATACTTATTTTGTAATGTCATTTTAGGGTTTTATAACTGAACGTTGTAGCCTTTGTGCACCATCTTTATGATAGTTTTAGTGACTGTTCAACAGACCTCAATACAACAAATGTTATTGGTGTGTTTTCTTTAATGAATTTAGTATCTTTTTGAACAACCATTTTGTTTTGGTATAATTTTTCACATACTTATCTCATCATGTACTTTATGTATTTTTGTTGTTGTTGTTTAAGTTAACTCTGAGTAAAAGCTGTGAAATTGTTTTAATCATGTTGCCCAGCCTTGCCATGGTGACAGAAGTAGTCAGTGGAAGATATAAAACTGAATTTGTATTTTTGAATGTTTTCGTTGACTCTTCAGGAATGTGTTTGTAGTAATGAAATAACATATCGGTCGTCTACTTTCCTGATCTTCTGACAAGTGTACTGTTTGTGATATACTGAATTTTAGTGTCAAATAGTTCAACCTTTGAATGATTAAAAAAACATGTTTCTTTGAAAAGATTGTCCAGGTAAAGGTAAATAATTTGAAGAAAAAATTTCCCCGCACCAAAAGTAGAAGTGTAATTGTACATGTATTTTTACTGAATCGTCATGATAACAGATATCAAGGTCCGGCAACCAGACGTGGAAAAAACGCAGTCGCTCGTGGTGTTTTGGTATACACACTTCTACCAAACCATCACAGTTCAGTAGTATGGCACAGTTGTGTTCAAGTACGCAACAAATACATCAGTCACATGTGATAACCACTTCTACCTGGAAACAGATGCACATTATAGTTAAATACATTTTGATGACAGCCTTGACAGAAAAGAAGCAGAGGAAGATATAACACTTTTTTTTAATGAGCTGTGAAGAGGTCACAGAGTGATTATAAATGACGACAGTCAGTATAGTAAGCATTTATGTTGTACAATTGGGGCTTTTGAAATTACTGTTTCTGTGGAAGGCCACTTAAGTATTTACTGTACTCAGTACGTATTACAGATATCAAACATTATTTTTGGACACCAGCTCACCTGCTAAGAAGTTAGGATTTAATGTTTACCATTTATTTAGCTTGCACTTTAAATTACCATATATTTCAGACTATAAGGTGCACCTGATTATAAGGCGCAAATATCTATGAATGGGTCTGCTTTCATACATAAGGTGCATAAAGTGAAACAGAACAGTCAGATAAGTCAAATTTTATTCAACTCATTCACAATACAGTAATCACATAAAATTGGTTCGAGGTCGATAAGCACAACCAGAATTAATACACAAGGCGCACCTGATTATAAGACTCACTGTCAATTATTGAGAAAATTAAAGGATTTTAAGTGCGCCTTATAGTTAAAAAAAAAAAAACGGTAGATATAATTCAGTCTTGTGTTGGGTTTTATTTTTCATCCAGTTAATGTCTGAATAAATTAAGCAAGCACAATTTTTTTTGGTTTTGTTCTGGTTTTTCAGATCAGTTTATCTTGTTTAATTGTACTTATTTTTAACTAACAAATACCTTTTATAGTTTTGAAGTTGATCAAACGTCATGTTTGACACATGCTTTGTAGGACACTGGTTATTGTTGAAGTTGAAGGAAAAACATAATACAGTACAAGATAAAATATATATATATTACCAGTTTAAAAGTCCTACTTTGTTGTACATGGCAAAAACAGACATTTAGTCATTTTTCCTGTTGTACTGGACTGGTCCCAAACCATGATAAAATATATATTTTAAAAGTCCTACTTTGTTGTACATGGCAAAAACAGACATTTAGTCATTTTTCCTGTTGTACTGGACTGGTCCCAAACCATGACACAGAAACCGGTATGTGCTGAACTTACTGACATGTGCAGACTTTTATTTCCCTAACTGAGGTCCTGTTTGCACACTGTAGATTTGGAGGGAAACCGTAGCTTTTCTGCTTCGGGGCAGCAGTTTGTGTGCACGACAACAATCTTTTTCTCTGAAACTGAAGGTTTCTGAATGCAGAGCTCAGAGAAGAGGTTTTTAGGTGTAAATTTTATTTGCTGTCAGTGGCTTTTCTGCACTTGCACAAGCAGCAAAACGACAGCGAACAGCTGATATCGAAGTTCTGTTTTTTGTAGGTTTCAAAAAATAATTTCATGGAGCCTTCTTGACACTCCAAGCACCCGCTCTCCATTCGTTTCCTGCAGAATAAACTCTTCAGGACCTGTCAGTAACAATCTTTCTTTTTGTCATTTTTAAACTTTAATAAACAAACAAAAAGGCATTTAGGCTCCTATATTGGATATAACCACTGTGTTACTCATGCTGTTTATAACTTATTTGATTTGATTTAAATTGCTTTTTGCTGAATTATTATTCTCTGTATCTCGTCTGTGTTCTTTAAGAACAGGTCTCTTGTAAATGAGTCCTCGTGACTCAATGAGACTAACCTGGATACGTAACGGTTGAATGACTGAACTGCTCATTGAATCCTGTCATCTGTGTTGCCAGATAAAAGATAATGACCCTTTTTTTTTAGACATTGTTGTATAATACTCCTCATTTCCTATCTGGCGATCTTGGTCGCACCTGTGTATAGGTCGCATTGGGCAGCACGGTGGCACAACTGGTAGAGCTGCTGCCTCTCAGCGAGCAGGTCCCCGGTTCAAATCCCGGTCCGGGGGCCTTTCTGGGTGGAGTTTGCATGTTCTCTCCGTGCATGCGTGGGTTTTCTCCGTGTGCTCCGGTTTCCTCCCACAGTCCAAAAACATGCATGTTAGGCTGATTTGTAACTCTAAATTGACCCTGGGTGTGAGTGAGACAGGTCCCTCTTGTAAATGAGTCCCCGTGGCTCAACGAGGCTAGCCTGTATAAATAAAGGTTGAATGAAATAGATTGGAAAAATCCCTAGATAGGTCGCACTGGTGTATAGGTCGCACCTACGTTTAGCTCTGCTGCAAATGTCTGCCACAGGAGCGCACAGCAAGGCTTTTAAGAAGATTAACACTTAAAAACAATTGTTTGTTTGATAAAAATTATAGCAAATATATGTCTGAGCTGAACTTTTCCTTAATAAATGAACGTAATTGTGAAATGAGCTGGATTTAAAAATTTGTTTCACCGAAAGTGATAACAAGCCATATATAGGTCGCAGGCCTTTAAAAAACCATAAAAAGGTGCGACCTATACACCGGAAAATACGGGTGAACATATTTGTTATTTTTTTATTCCATGTTGGTTCACGGTAATAAACATTGAACAAACACTAACATGTCTCACTCTGTCCTCACTCCCATCTTCTCCATGTCCTCTCTAACTGCATCCCTATATCTCCTCTTTGGCCTTAACAACAAAAATAAATCTTGTTATTACAAAAAAAGGTTAAATCACATCATCTGGGCAAGTTTCTTTTTGGGAGAATCTGGTTAGTTGTTTTATTGTGATGCAGTAAGAATAGTTTTTGGACTGTGACAAAAATGACAATAGTTTTTATTCTTTCTCAGGAAAAATCCAAATGAAGTAGACATCAGGACAATGCGTGTGCTTATGGAAGTGGCAGAGCTGCACAGGAAACACCTCGGAGGTCAGCTTTTATTCACCCCTGATGGTTTGTTGCACATCATTCTGGGAGATGGCATGATCACTCTGGATGATATGGAGGAAATGGACGGACTCAGGTAAGATGAACCGTCAAAATGTCATTACCCTAAAGCCACAACAACTCACTATGTGTGTTGTTCTTGTTGACAAATCAACGTAAGTTCATTCTATTGT
>JBBPBX010110706.1:0-10832 GCA_038048925.1 Garcialebias charrua | reverse complement strand
TAATATTTAAATGTGTAGGGAAAAAAATTGGCATAAATTAATTTCATATCACCAATAATAATACTATTTATGATGAAATAGTATTAAATATTTATTAGCATTGTAACATATGTCAGTTAATTTCGCTGGAAATAAACATGTATTTAGAAATAGATGTAAATATAATCTTATTGTGTATACTGCTAGTGCAATACAGTGTCTACATAACGTTATTTTCATGTGAACGTCCATCTTAAGTATACCATATTATAACAACATCTCTCACATTTATAACAAACCAAACCGTTTTAAAATCGGATGGAAATTAAGCAAGTTATGGTTATTTTAATAGTGAATGCACCATTCACATTCATGTTAAGAGTGGGCGTTCTGTCTGTCCCAAGATGGCCGCCGTCTGACGATGTCGGTCTCCATTGGCCAACAGCGGGGCTGTCTTATCTAGTGTTTATTATATCTATGGTTGCAGCTGCTGCTGCCTCTTCCTTTTCCAACTGGTAATGGAGTATGCACAGGCCTGACATATTACCGTAATGTTAAAACTGATCCATCTCTAGTTTTTATAACCACTTTACCAGCTGTTTTAGCTCCTTAAGTCTTGATCAAACCACATTTTTTTTACACATTCGTCTTATTAACAGGTTGTACACTCAATGTGGCTGAAAATATTTCTCCTAGTAGTTTTTGTTAGAAACATTCAGTTTCTCGGCTTAAAACATAAAATCCCACCTTGTCTCTGTTTTTGGGCACAGACACTCCAGGTTGTAATGTTGTTCCAGTAAAGTTACCCACACCTGTGATAGCTCTGTTTGTTTTCTAACTTCCCACTGGGACATCACTGTTTTCTGCACCTTCATGTACAATCCAGGACTCTCCACTGCGCAGTAGCTCCAGCCCACCCAACAGCACAGGCAGCACCGCTGACAGTGATGGCTGGACTCCAGGACCCCCTACCAGCTGCCCCACGCGTCCAACAAAGATCCCTCAAGACAGAAGCAGGAAACGTCCACAACCTGGACCCATGTTGTCCACTCTCCCCAAAAGAGAAGTGAGCTGAACTGATTAAACGCATCAGTGTGTGCACAGAAATGAGATTAACCTTTGTTGTCATTTTGATACTCACACCTTGTTTGCTCTGCAGCTCACAATCACAAGTCTGCATCCAGATGACCACAGGAAAGCCGAGAAGCTGAAGAAGAAGAAGAGGAGAAAGGAAAAGGAGCAACAGACCGGTGAGGAAAACAGGCCACAGCAGAGCGACTCAGAAGAACCAGAGGTGCAGTCTCCACTTTCCTTGAGCATCCGGATGATCAAAGAAGAGCCTGAAGATGATCTCAGCATTCCCCTCCACCCCCAGTGCCTGCCCAGCCCTTCTCCATGCAAGGAGGAGCCAAAGGAGGAGCCCAGGGAGGAGCGCAGACACTGGGATGGCCGGGACCTTGAAGAAGGTGTGGTAAAGGTCCAGAAAGTGGAGGGCTTTTCAGGAAGCCGGACCGTGTTTCGCCAGGGGAAACAAGTGGTGTTCAGAGACGAAGACGGATCTGGAGAAGATGAAGACATCATGGTGGACTCAGGTAAGCTCTTTCTGTGCCACGACATGCTGAAAACAAACCGTTTGATGTTTAAAACATCGCCTGACTGTCACCTGTCTCCTCAGACGACGACTCGTGGGACCTGGTGACGTGTTTCTGCATGAAGCCTTTCGCGGGCAGAGCCATGATTGAATGTAACAAGTGCAACACCTGGATCCACCTGTCGTGCGCCAAGATCCGCAAGAGCCATGTGCCAGAGACATACGTGTGCCAAAGCTGCCGGGACATTCACGGACCCCTGGACGCCCGTCGCTCCCACCGCTCGCGTGTAGGCTCACGCAAACACCTGCTAGACTGACCTTCTGGGTCGAACCACAAACTTTTAACCCTCCTCCCGTTGCATCTGTTCATCCTCCACCTGTTAGACCGACCCCTCCTTAAATTCAGGACCCGTAAGTCTCCGTCTTTCATGGTCAGCCATGAACCCACGTTTTCTAAAAACACTTTGCTGGACCTAACCCAAACCTTTATCCCGTTTGGAAATGGTTTGAGTGCTGTTTTAGATGTACTAGGGTTTGTTTCTGCTTCCTACAGACTTTGTGCGTAAGGCAATCACTGAAATGTGTCTGTAGATGACATGGAAAGCAGCAGACTGCTACTGTTAAGAGATTTGCTACACTGGAAACATTTGAACTGCCATATGTAGAGAAAACCCTCACTGCCACCCACTAATGGTGCATGCTGGGATTGATGGGAAAGATGGTTTGCACTTTTTTCTCACGTTTTTATTTTATTTTACATATATATATATATATATATGACTTTTTGTCACAGAAACATGTAAATCTATTCTGATAGAACTGGATGTGTTTCCTCTAGGATGCCTCTATAAATGTTACATAACTACCGGTAGCTGTTTAAAATAAGTAAACAAGATAAAGCCTTGTGTTTATCGCTTCAGATGGTGCTATTGTATTAAGCGGAGGTATAATCCAGTAGAACAAAGATGTAGGATAAAAGGCTAAAGTCTGCATTTGCTTCATCTGTTCTTTTATGTTATTTAAAACGTGAAAGAATATCATTGTGGCTATGAGCTCCATTCATCTGAACCAATCACTTGTTCACTTCGCTTCCACACTGCAATCTTGTCTTCCGGCCTCACCATCCAGATGTTAGTCGACTGTAGCTTTCACCTGTTTTTCAGTGTTTTAACAGTGTTCATAGTTCTTTCTTTTTCCAAGAAACTGTAATCAAACGTAAAAAATAAAACTAAAACTAGAAACTTAGAAGAATCAGATAAAACTGCATTTTCACTTTCTTTGGTTCAATATAACGTTGCTGCATTTCATGATAGTATTGGCAGTTTTGTTCATGAATATTTTTCATTTCCCATCATTAACGGACTCCATGTGACGACACAATGTTCATAGACAAATATATTTCTGTACGGGATGGTTTAAATATTAACCAAAGGAAATGATTGTAGCTGGAGTTGTATCTGGAAGAGAGATTTTTCCTAAGAGTCCAGGTGAAAATATGCATGTGAGAGTGTTGGAGGCACATGTGGTGCCACGGTTTGTCTCATCTGAGCTCCTTGGTTTTTGTCGTTTTTTTTACAAGGTGGGAAACATTGATCTCCGGAAATCAGATTTCCATATCTTGCGTCATTTTCAGAGCAGTACAGTATTCACTTCCATAAGAAGCAAGTTTAATGGGAATGTTCTTTTTGTTTTGATTCTGATTTAAGAAAATGAAGCTTCATGATTCTTGTGCCATCTGTTGTCTGTGTAGAGTGATTATTGTTTCTGATTATTATATAAAAAGCCATACTGTAGACAGATCTTAGTCCAGAATGGGGTTTTACACAGCAGAACAAAGGACTTGACCAGGAAACAGCCACAATGAATATTTTAGTTTGTAAACACGACTTTCCTAGAGTAAAAAAAAAAAAAAAAACTTTTTGTGCACTCTTCTGATATTTACATATGTTCGTTAGCTAGTTTGTTCCAGCAATCAGCAAGGTTGTGTTTTTATGAAGTTTCAAAATATGAAAAACTATTTTAAGTCCTCAGGATGTTTGTCTTAAAGAATCTGAAGACGTCTACAGGCACAAAATCCAAAAGTTGCAGCGTGCGTCCTACGACTGGTTTCAAGTTACCAGTGCTCATTGTGATAAGCTTGTTTGTTCTGGTCCTGGGTTGTCCGATCCCCTTACTGAGAAGGCGTTGTCTGTGCTGTGTTGCAAACCGTTTCTGTGAAACTATTGTAAACTATTGTAAATAAAGAGGTACCATTTTACTCTGATTAGTTTGATTTTTTTTTAATCACTCTTGGTTTGCAGACAGTAAATCTTTTTGTAATTACTTCCTTGAAGAAGTGCATGTCACCTTAATGTTAAGAATTGGGACAGTAAACGATTTGGTAAAAAAAAAAAAACTTATTTTCAATTTTTATGATACCGCAAGAAACACTGTGTGTTATGACTGATGCTCAGCTACTACCACATCAGAACCTAGCTTAATATCTGTAAATTAACTCTTAAAGCCATTTTCATTGTTGGCTAATGATTAGCTGTGGGGGCTGTTGTGAATTGGATGGTGTCCAAAAGTTAATCAGCTGTAGATGATTATCATCAAAAAGTTTATTCCAAATCTGTCCTGTGGTTCTGGTTCACGAGATATTTTGTTAAACAAGTGTGAAAGAAATTCTTAATGCTCAAGTTTTACGCAAAAACCTTTCAACGACTCGCGGCTACTATCGCACCAAACCTTTTAGCTCCACATATGCAATGATGGAACTACGGCCATTTTTTTTAAAGGCTGCTGGCTGTGACGGCCATCTTGAATCTGGTTGACTCCAAGAGTTATTTAGTTTTAGAAGTTTATCATTCAAATCCACCCAGAGGTTCATAGGATAATTTGCAAACTGACAAACACAGACATGGTAAAAACATCATCGTCCCGTCTTTGAGGTGGCGAGCAATAATCAAATGATGCGTCTGTTCTTAGTCCACATTTATTCACTTTACAAGGCAGAGCAGATGCTCCTTTTCAGTCGTACATCATTAAATGAGTCGGTTTGGAATGTAAAACCAGGGAGAAGACTCTGCCTCATGGTGATCTGACCAAACAAGTCACAAATACAAGACAAATACTAAAGAGAGTGCAAAATGGCTGCTGCAGTAGTGACTCCAACACAACATCAGTTTTATCCTCCCTTTTTCCATTCTACTAAAAGCAAACGACTACAATTAAAGTGATCAGCACCATTTTAATAAGTAGCCTCATATGTCTGATATACATAACATTTAGTGCAAAATACAACCTTTACAAGTTATAAAATTGGGCTTATAACCTACTTTAGTGCTCCTAATAACGTTTAGGGTTCCCCGCAGTTCATTACACAGTTCTTCCCAAAAAAAAACTTAAAAGAAACTATCTCTTTGTTATTGCACAATCCATCTACCGATAGATGGACCAATCAGATTGGGAGTAAAATCTAATTAAATAGGCCTAAATGAGAGCTTTACTGTGCTGCTGAAATTAAAATCTTTAAGTGCTACCACACTTGATTGCTCATCAGCAGTTTAGCGTTTTGCGTATTCTGTTCTGCTGAGGAAGTCGTTCAAGCAGAGGTCAAACAGTGTGTGAAGTAACCACTAAAAGACAGCAATTAAATCCCTCTGGGATTCTGCTATGTGTAACATAATATAAGAATAAACTACTGAAACTACACTGCAGCGAGACTTCATGAAGCCGTTTTGTTTTTTATGTTACATTCACTTTAATATCATTGTTTACATTTAAAATCCTTCTGGATGTTTGCAGTCATTGAGCTCTTTGTGCCAGAGCAACACTGGCCAGATTCTAACCTTCATTTTACCAAAAGAAATGAGACATCAGTAAACACCAATTCAAATTAAATGTAAGCTGGATTTCTGCCTCTCGAGTACATTTAACTTTCCAAATATCTAAGTCTGTCCGTGTTCAGTTGGATCACAACTATCAGAAGGCTAAACCTTTACTCCATGTGAAAATCCTCCTTTTAAATACTTCTCACAGTTAACACATTTTAAGTATTTGTTTACACTTGCAATAAATGACTGTGACTGGCATCAAAAAGAGCAGCAGCCATGTCACAAAAATATTTCAAATGAGACATTTTTTAAAGTTAAACAAAACAAACTCAGTCCTAGTTAGCTTCAGGCTTTCTGACTCATTGGCCTGCATAGTATTACCAGGAACTGGTGCCTGGTTTAAAGAGATAGTTCAGATTGTTGGAAGTAGGATCTGTGGAAAAATTATAAACACCTAATAAATTACCGGTACCTGTTGCAGCAGATAGGTCTTTGAACAACCTCAGTTTGGAGAAATTGTTATTTCTGACTGGACTGATGAGCAAGCAACTATAGCCCGAAAGGCTCAGATAACTCAGTGTTTCATAGTACCGGTGGTTCATGGCACCAGCTTATAACACTTACACTGTTTTCTTCACATTACAGGTACTGTAGTCCTCGACTTATGGTGGTTTCGACCTACGGCAATCCGACTTTACGAACGCATCATATTACCTAATAAAAATATGAAAATAAATAAAAAAATTAACGTGTTTAAATGTTCTTTATTTCATGTGTACAGCACTTTGATGCAGCTGTGGTTGTTTTAAATTGCTTTATAAATAAAGTATTATTATTATTATGTTTTTTTAATTTCAAGCCGATTTACGAAGTTTGCAGCAGTTTCCGCCAGTTTTTGGCAGTCAGTTTTCGTCAGTCAGTTTTCGTCAGTGCCCGCCAGTTTAGCCAGTTAGCTCCAGCCTCGACAGCCAGCTTCGGAGGGACAGTGTCCGATCAGAGGTTCCTGCGCTCGGATACATGAGCTGGGAGCTGAATGGCGGTTTTGCGGAGGGACGGATGAACGAAGGAAAACGACGCTGTGGACCGCGTGAAGCAGCAGACAGCGAGCCGGACCGGAGGAGCAACGAGCTAACATTCTAACAAGCCTTGCTGTAGGATGGGCGGGTGGGGTGGATGGTGTCACCGGGGACACGGAGCCGACGAGCGGCGGAGAGGCCAGCTGCGGTCGGGAGCTCGCCTCGATGTTCGCCTGGCAGCCTAAGATGTTGGATGGACACCAAGCTAACATGCTAAAATGCGGAGAAACAGCTGCTGCAGCCTTTTGGAGGGGCTAAAATGCTAACGCGGCGCGGCCTAACATGCTAACGTGGAGGGGCTAATGCTAACGCGGCGTAGCTTGTTGGACGGACACCGCGGAGAAACGGCTCCCAGTACGTTTTAACTCTTTTTCCCTTCATGATGGCTCCAAATTTATGGAGTTAACATGCTAACAGTCCTTCCTGTGAACAGTTTGGACCGCGTGAAGCAGCACGAAGCTGCGGAGCTCGGACGTGCAACGAGCTAACATGTTAAAAGACGGAGACAGACTTGACCAGCTCAAAGTAAGAAATTAACTACTGTATTTATTACTGTATTGTTCCAAAATGTACTGTACAGTATGTGTTTTTTGATAATTGTGTAGGGTACTGTGTTAGGATAGGCGAAGTGCTTGGTAACTGTACATTACCGTACATGTACGTGTATAAGTGGCGGCTCGGGTGTTTTCCGACTTACGGCAATTTTCGTGTTACGAACGACCGTAGGAACAGAACTCGTTCGTAAGTCGAGGACCACCTGTACATGATTATTAACATTGAATTCTGTGATTATTTGCCATCAAGTACAGTCTGGGCATCTTCTAAAAGGAATATCACCATATTTCTGACTGAAAATACATGTAATAGGAAATTATCGTAACTTCCAGACTATTGAGCGCACCTGAATATAAGCCGCGCCCACAAAAAAAAAAAATGTGTACAGTACATATATAGGACGCACTTGTCTATAAGCCGCGGTGTCCACGTTGTAACATGAAATATTTACAAATAAATATTTTTTTTAACTTTTAATTTAATACGTACCAGTAACATACACAAATATGTAACTTTTTTTTTTCGAACAGTGCGGCTGTAAAAATAAAAAAAATAATAAATACAGTAGCCTACCAGGAAGTCCCTGGGAGCACAATGGGGAGGAGAGACTTTGTTTTTCCCCTCCCCAGTGGACCAATAAAACCAAGTTTCATTGGTCCACTGTGACCTGATCAATAATTTTATTGGTCAGAATTTTTAAAACCTTTATTTATACAGGTAGTCTCAGTAAGCCACGAGAACCCACCCCCTAAGAAAGTTGTTTATTGAACAGCTATGTGAGCACCCAGATGTGGCGAGGCTAAATGTTTTGGCAGCAGGAAGCTTGTTAGCCTGTAAAAATAAAAAATCCATAAATTAGCCACAGCATTGTATAAGCCGTGGTGTTTAAAGCATGTTGGCTTATAGACCGGAAATTAAGGTAATGCTAAAGTAAGTGGTTAATAAAATAATGTTTTATGTAGAGATATGAGATTTTTTAGATTTAAGTTAAGGCCATAAAAATTCACTTTGTTCTATATATCAATAGGGTATTGATTGTTTGTAACCATTCCACAGAAGCCCACTTCAAGCGAGCAGAACTGTCACTTTAATGTTGCTAACTAATCTAACCTATCAGGGTGATATGATACACATAACAAACAAAGGTTATTTTTAACTAAAGTACAAATACAGCTCCTTGATTAAACAAATGCCAAGAATCGTCCACATTTAGCTCATGACTGAGGGTAAAGCAGCCGTCTGAAGTAAGAATCAGCCCCTCTGTGTCCTACAGACTGAAAACTTGAGTTCTGGACCAGCACCGATCTCCTGCAGCAGACAGATATATAAGCAGGTCTGTCAGAACAAGACAGCAAAGAAACCTCGGAGCTGAGCAGCTGGACCTGAGAATTGGCCTTCAGGAAAAGAAAGGAGTGGGTAGACTTGTAAAACAGATTCACTAATATAATGATAGAGGAGCGCTGCAGGAGAAACAAACTTAGTGTTGATCTGTCCCCGTCAGCTTTTTGTGTGCAGACAGTCTGTTTTGTCTTCATTTCTTGTACAACAACAACAACAACAACAACGGGCTCCTAGGGCTCAGACTCGATTCTGTGAGCTGACAAGACAAAGAAAAGGGTACAGTTTCAACTTATCAGTGAGCTTCAGTGATGTAATTAGCATGCGGTTCTATGAGTCACAGCTGAAGAAGCTGCATACTAACTTTGCTTAGGTATCCGTAGCGGCTCGGTGTCTGCAGAAATGACTTGATGCATGACGCCTCTGAACTGGTACAATAGTTTCAGACTCTTTTCCTCTCCGACACAGGGGTCATAAAAGCCTGGCAGCCCTGCCTGCTTGCAGAGATATTGTTCACATGAGCTGGTATCAAGTATATTTAGAGATTTATGACAGGCAGGGTGAACCGGTGAAACACACACCTTGGATGCTTCAGTGAGGATGAGTTTGGAGTCTTTGACCAGGCACTGCAGTGGCACCGTGACGTCAATCACCTTGGCTTTGTCCTGCTTCTGGCTGGTGTCTGACACGAACGTTCCATACCAGGCATTCAGGATGATCAGACCTAGGAAGGGATTTACAGGAAGTTCAACGCTTTGTAAGACTTTATCCACCTTATTCCTGGGGGTGTCACTGTAGAAGCGATTATGTGTCTTACTTCCGTTTGACCCCGGAAGTAGAATTTCTGCATTGGCTCCTCGTTGTTTACTTGTTAATCTGTACGCGTCGTTGAAGTTCTGTTTTCTGTTATTTCGAGCTAATATTGTCACGAAGATGTCCTTGCGGAGCTCGGGTACCTGTTGCGCTGTTCGTGGCTGTACGAATAATCAGACGAAGCTGAATTTGTGGCTGCAACTAGTGTGTGTTGAACATGCTCCGAAAACAAAAACCTGCATCCTTCTTTGTGGCTGGGCTACGAGAAACCACCTGAAAAAAGACTCTGTATCCTCCAGAGGATCGAGAACACCAGGTATGATTTAAGAGACAGCTTTTAGTGTTATGATTTTATGTAGTCAGTGATTAAATGATACTAATATTTTCGTTCATAACTGGCAAATAAACACACGCACCTATATATGTATGCTGTGTGTGTGTTTATATATATATATATATATATATATATATATATATTGTTTTTCTATTGTTTATTGTTTAAGGGAATTCTACCATTGCTGTTCATTGTTCTTTAGTTTTAGCAGGTCGCTTTCGTAAATGAGCCCATGAGGCTCAATAAGATTTACATATATATATAACACAAAATAAAGAAAGTGTGTGTGTGTGTGTTTATTTATATATATATATATATATATACAGGTGGTCCCCGACTTACGAGCGCCCTGACCTACGAGCGTCCGACTTTACGAGATTATCATAATTAATAAAAATATGAATTTTTAAAAAAAAAATTTTTGTGTTTAAATGTTCTTAATTTCATGTGTACAGCACTTTGTTGCAGCTGTGGTTGTTTTAAATGGCTTTATAAATACGTAAAGTATCATTATTATTATTTTTTAAGCATTATTTGAACAACTTCCTACGGGAACCAGGAACCGGAAATGCCGCCTCCACCATTTTACATTTAGTTACAGTCTCTAGTTCCAGTCTCGGCACTCGGCAGCCAGCTTTGGAGGACTGTTTCTCCCATAAGAGGACGCTTCATATGGATACATTAGCTGGAAACACTCCCTGAACTCTGTGAATGTCTCAGGTTTGGAGCAGCAGTCGCGATCGCTCCGCTGATCGCTCCCACCGCACGAGACCAGTAGCTCATGGTATGAGCTAAAGCTAACATGCTAAAGCGGACTCCACCGAAGCTGTAGCCTCGACAGCCGGCTTTGTGCGATCAGAGGTTCCTGGAGCTCGGATCGATGTCGGCCTGGAAGCCGAAGATATCGGGGGACAACGAGCTAACTTGGAATAACAAAGCCGACAGCATTTTTGGAGATGCAGATAAACCGGACTGCCCGGAGCTGCGGATTCGGGGGGGCTAAATGCTAACAGATGCAGCTGAAGGCGGCGCACGCAGACGGCTTTCGGTAAGTTATTAAAACTTTTTCTGTATGAAGTTAGGTTACTAAAAGTCCTTTCTGTAAAGAGTTTAAACTGCGTGGTGCTACAGAAAGCTGCGAGGCTCGGACGCAACGCAGTGTTGCCAACAGCGGAGCTAACAGGCAAACAGACGACAGAAGCTGCCGCTCAAAGTAAGAAATTAATTTTTTTTATGTACTGTATGCTCTTTTAAAATGTGTTAAAGTGTTAGAATAGTCATTACCGCACATGTACGTGTATCAGGGGTGGCTGGGGCGGTATATATATATA
>JBBPBX010110705.1:0-10832 GCA_038048925.1 Garcialebias charrua | reverse complement strand
ATAATAATAATAATAATAATTAAAGCCGCAAGCGGCGTTGAGGCCCGAAGCAGCTTAGCGCCGCTCGGACCTTATTGAGGCGACCGCGCGAGCTCCAGCTCGTCCGCTCGGTCGCCATTTCGAAGTCTCTCGTGTCTACTCCGCACCAGGGGTGCACACGCACAATAAATCTGGTTCAGATCGGATGATGTCTCACTGAGATATAACAGTTTGAATAATCTAGGGGGCGCTCTGGAGTCACATGTTAAACCACAATATCAATGTGTCCACAAGGTCTCACTGATGATACACAATAAATCTGGTTCAGATCGGATGATGTCTCACTGTGATATAACAGTTTGAATAATCTAGGGGGCGCTATGGAGTTATATGTTAAACCACATTATCAATGTGTCCACAAGGGCTCACTGATTATTCACAATAAATTTGGTTCAGATCGGATGATGTATCACTGAGATATAACTATAGAAATAATGTAGGGGGCGCACTTGAGTCAAATGTTAGCCCACCATATCAATGTGTCC
The DNA here is from genome assembly GCA_038048925.1 of Garcialebias charrua. NCBI lineage: Eukaryota > Metazoa > Chordata > Actinopteri > Cyprinodontiformes > Rivulidae > Garcialebias > Garcialebias charrua. Next base: position 10,308 of record JBBPBX010110705.1, on the reverse strand, counting down.
ACAAGGGCTCACTGATGATGCACAATAAATCTGGTTCAGATCGGATGATGTATCACTGAGATATAACAGTTTGAATAATCTAGGGGGCGCTCTGGAGTCATATGTTAAACAACAATATCAATGTGTCCACAAGGTCTCACTGATTATGCACAATAAATCTGGTTCAGATCGGATGATGTATCACTGAGATGGGACTATAGAAATAATGTAGGGGACGCATGAAGCGCAAGTTTGAGGCCTGGCCACGCCCCTTTAGCATAAACGAAAACGCAAACTTTTGATAACTTTTACTGTCCAATGTGTTAAGGGCATGTTAACCAAGTTTAAAGGCAATCCTTCAAAATCACTAAGAGGAGTTTGTTTAAATACGCAATTCAAAAACATCGGAAAATGACCTTTGACCCAAAATGGCCGACTTTGTTTTTGTTTTGGACCAGGGTTCCAAGAGACTTTTTTGTAGGTCCTGACAATTTACACATGTATACCACGTTTCATAATTCTGGGATAAAGCATGGCTGGGGGCTGATTTTTAAACTAAATTCTAGGGGGCGCTCTGGAAGAATCAGGCCACGCCCACTACATATTGGACTGCAGTCCTGTCGAGGGATGGATAAATATAGATCTTAGTGAATTTGGTGTAGCTGGGAGCTTATATTAGGAAGTTATTTTAGCTTGATGTTTCATGGAGAATGGCCAGATTTGAGGCTTGGCCACGCCCACATGCTTTGACATAGAAAAATTCTTTTGATAACTTTTGACCTTCAATGCCTCAAGATAGTGCTGACCGAGTTTGACGCCTGGATCTCGAAAGCTCTAGGACGAGTTCGCTCAGATATGACGTAATTGATGTTTCATGGAAAATGGCCAGATTTGAGGCTTGGCCACGCCCACATGCTTTGACATAGAAAAATTCTTTTGATAACTTTTGACCTTCAATGCCTCAAGATAGTGCTGACTGAGTTTGACCCCTGGATCTCGAAAGCTCTAGGACGAGTTCGCTCAGATATGACGTAAATGAAATAGACCAAATTTGACTTTGACCTAAGGCCACGCCCACATGCTTTGACTTAGAAAAATTCTTTTGATAACTTTTGACCTTCAATGCCTCAAGATAGTGCTGACCGAGTTTGACGCCTGGATCTCGAAAGCTCTAGGACGAGTTCGCTCAGATATGACGTAAATGAAATAGACCAAATTGTGACTTTGACCTAAAATGGCCGACTTCCTGTTGGCTTTGGACCATTGCTCCAAGAGACTTTTTTGTAGCTCCTGATGAGATACATATGTGTACCAAGTTTCATTATTCTAGGATAAAGCATGGTGTCAATAGACCTTTAAATGTCAAAGTTATAGCGTTTCGTTTGTTTCGGCGAGTACGCCAAGTTCACCGCTCCACTACGCCCCCTGAACATATACGAAAAGTCAATTTTTTTGATAACTTTTAAAGGCCCATGCCTTAACTGCATTCTGACCAAGTTTGAAGCCGATAGGTCGAACGCCTGAGAAGGAGTTCGTCAAAGTTCGACATGAGTAAAACTGAAAAATGACCAAAATTTGACCTTTGACCCAAAATGGCCGCCTACCTGTGCATTTTAGAGGGTACCCCCAATGTACTTTTTTTCTTGAATTGGGGAGATCTACATATGTTCCGAGTTTCAGATCTCTACGACTTACGGTTTTCCCCAACTCACGTTAGGGGGCGCTGTTGAGCAGTTAGGCCACGCCCACTTGCGATTACACCAGATTCATAAAATTTTCGTTGGGGGACAATTTTGGGTGAAGTTTGGTGAGTTTTTGAATATGTTAAAGGCTCCAAACGGCCGCGCGAAGTGACGGAAGAAGAAGAATAATAATAATTAAAGCCGCAAGCGGCGTTGAGGCCCGAAGCAGCTTAGCGCCGCTCGGACCTTATTGAGGCGACCGCGCGAGCTCCAGCTCGTCCGCTCGGTCGCCATTTCGAAGTCTCTCGTGTCTACTCCGCACCAGGGGTGCACACGCACAATAAATCTGGTTCAGATCGGATGATGTCTCACTGAGATATAACAGTTTGAATAATCTAGGGGGCGCTCTGGAGTCACATGTTAAACCACAATATCAATGTGTCCACAAGGTCTCACTGATGATACACAATAAATCTGGTTCAGATCGGATGATGTCTCACTGAGATATAACAGTTTGAATAATCTAGGGGGCGCTATGGAGTTATATGTTAAACCACATTATCAATGTGTCCACAAGGGCTCACTGATTATTCACAATAAATTTGGTTCAGATCGGATGATGTATCACTGAGATATAACTATAGAAATAATGTAGGGGGCGCACTTGAGTCAAATGTTAGCCCACCATATCAATGTGTCCACAAGGGCTCACTGATGATGCACAATAAATCTGGTTCAGATCGGATGATGTATCACTGAGATATAACAGTTTGAATAATCTAGGGGGCGCTCTGGAGTCATATGTTAAACAACAATATCAATGTGTCCACAAGGTCTCACTGATTATGCACAATAAATCTGGTTCAGATCGGATGATGTATCACTGAGATGGGACTATAGAAATAATGTAGGGGACGCATGAAGCGCAAGTTTGAGGCCTGGCCACGCCCCTTTAGCATAAACGAAAACGCAAACTTTTGATAACTTTTACTGTCCAATGTGTTAAGGGCATGTTAACCAAGTTTAAAGGCAATCCTTCAAAATCACTAAGAGGAGTTTGTTTAAATACGCAATTCAAAAACATCGGAAAATGACCTTTGACCCAAAATGGCCGACTTTGTTTTTGTTTTGGACCAGGGTTCCAAGAGACTTTTTTGTAGGTCCTGACAATTTACACATGTATACCACGTTTCATAATTCTGGGATAAAGCATGGCTGGGGGCTGATTTTTAAACTAAATTCTAGGGGGCGCTCTGGAAGAATCAGGCCACGCCCACTACATATTGGACTGCAGTCCTGTCGAGGGATGGATAAATATAGATCTTAGTGAATTTGGTGTAGCTGGGAGCTTATATTAGGAAGTTATTTTAGCTTGATGTTTCATGGAGAATGGCCAGATTTGAGGCTTGGCCACGCCCACATGCTTTGACATAGAAAAATTCTTTTGATAACTTTTGACCTTCAATGCCTCAAGATAGTGCTGACCGAGTTTGACGCCTGGATCTCGAAAGCTCTAGGACGAGTTCGCTCAGATATGACGTAAATGAAATAGACCAAATTGTGACTTTGACCTAAGGCCACGCCCACATGCTTTGACTTAGAAAAATTCTTTTGATAACTTTTGACCTTCAATGCCTCAAGATAGTGCTGACCGAGTTTGACGCCTGGATCTCGAAAGCTCTAGGACGAGTTCGCTCAGATATGACGTAATTGATGTTTCATGGAAAATGGCCAGATTTGAGGCTTGGCCACGCCCACATGCTTTGACATAGAAAAATTCTTTTGATAACTTTTGACCTTCAATGCCTCAAGATAGTGCTGACTGAGTTTGACCCCTGGATCTCGAAAGCTCTAGGACGAGTTCGCTCAGATATGACGTAAATGAAATAGACCAAATTTGACTTTGACCTAAGGCCACGCCCACATGCTTTGACTTAGAAAAATTCTTTTGATAACTTTTGACCTTCAATGCCTCAAGATAGTGCTGACCGAGTTTGACGCCTGGATCTCGAAAGCTCTAGGACGAGTTCGCTCAGATATGACGTAAATGAAATAGACCAAATTGTGACTTTGACCTAAAATGGCCGACTTCCTGTTGGCTTTGGACCATTGCTCCAAGAGACTTTTTTGTAGCTCCTGATGAGATACATATGTGTACCAAGTTTCATTATTCTAGGATAAAGCATGGTGTCAATAGACCTTTAAATGTCAAAGTTATAGCGTTTCGTTTGTTTCGGCGAGTACGCCAAGTTCACCGCTCCACCACGCCCCCTGAACATATACGAAAAGTCAATTTTTTTGATAACTTTTAAAGGCCCATGCCTTAACTGCATTCTGACCAAGTTTGAAGCCGATAGGTCGAACGCCTGAGAAGGAGTTCGTCAAAGTTCGACATGAGTAAAACTGAAAAATGACCAAAATTTGACCTTTGACCCAAAATGGCCGCCTACCTGTGCATTTTAGAGGGTACCTCCAATGTACTTTTTTTCTTGAATTGGGGAGATCTACATATGTACCGAGTTTCAGATCTCTACGACTTACGGTATTCCCCAACTCACGTTAGGGGGCGCTGTTGAGCAGTTAGGCCACGCCCACTTGCGATTACACCAGATTCATAAAATTTTCGTTGGGGGACAATTTTGGGTGAAGTTTGGTGAGTTTTTGAATATGTTAAAGGCCCCAAACGGCCGCGCGAAGTGACGGAAGAAGAATAATAATAATGAAGAAATCCTGCGATTACAATAGGCCTTCAGCAGAGCTTCGCTGCTTCGGGCCTAATAATAATAATGAAGAAATCGAGCGATTACAATAGGCCTTCAGCAGAGCTTCGCTGCTTCGGGCCTAATAATAATAATAATAATAATAATAATAATAATAATAATAATAATAATAATAATTCAATTTATAACGCACTTTTCATTAATGAAAATCTCAAAGTGCTACAAGGTGCAACAGAATTAAATGTCAATAAAACATTTAATAAACAATTAAAATCAACAACAGTATCAGCTAAGATCAAAAGTAGAATCATGAGGAGTAGAGTATGCTCGGTTGAAAAGAAAGGTCTTCAAGCTGCTCAGTCAACCACAGACTGTGGGGCTTCAGTTTCTCTGAATCACCTGTAAGTGTCGCCAAAGGAACAAGAACCACAGAAACGTGCGTACGCGTGCTCGGGAGCTGGCGTGGAAATGTACCTGGATGCGCACATATTCACGTTCAGTTCAGTTTTGATACATACGGGGTTTTGCGTGGATAGTGACGCACGCAAGGTTTTTGTGCGCACGCACGGTTGATACATGAGGCCCCAGGTCTCAGAGTTGAGGTTTTCTGAAAACCCCTCTTGGATGTGTGAAATAATTTGCATGTGTGAAGTCACACATGTGCACTACTGGCATGTACAGGGAGTCCTCAACTTATGAACGAGTTCCGGACCCAAGGACCGTTCGTAACCCGATTCTGCCGTAAGTCGGAACCCATAGCACGTGCGTTCATAAGTCCAGATTTTCGTTCGTAAATGGGAAAATGTATGCTAGCGCTGCGCCAAACACCCGTTTTTCAACACAAACGTACATACTGGTTCATAAACATGCACAGAACTTTGTTTACAAACGGTTAGCTAACACACTTTAATCTAAAAACACTTAAAAACACATACCAGTGCTGTATTTAATGTACAACTATGCTGTTCGTAAGTCCGTTTGTAAGTCCAAGTTGCCGTAAGTCGAGGACTCCCTGTATAGCCAAAAGGTTTTTCTGCACTAATAACAGTTACAATAAATGACAGAGAGCAGTGTTTTTTGTGCAGCTCGTCCTTTTTCAGCATGTACAAAAGCAGCTAAACCCTATGTCTGGATTGAACTATCAGTTTGGACTGATTGTGATCATGCAGTCACTGCATGTACGACACATATGGCAGATAATCAGGGATGCCAGATAAACATGAGCATGATTTTTTAATCCCCGCCTTTTCTGTATTCACCAAACACAACACACCTCACCTTACAACTCTTACTCAGCACATATGACAGCTTGAGTCAAAATATAGTCATTTTAAAGTGACAATGCAAAAATTAATTTCTTATCTGGCAACCCTGCCTGGCATAGAAACTACAGCGTTTGCATGTAAGCCACTACTTCCAGAGGTTGTCCTCATGTAAACAGTATTTTTGACACCCTCCTTGTTGATGTGAAAGTGACCTGACAAACCAGTGCACAAAACATGTCATACCCAGCACAGGCTTCTTCTCAGGGGCTAAATATGTTTCCCTTTAGCATTTTGTGCAAACTCGTATCTTTAACTTTGCAACTACCGTAGTCCATTTTCAGAAGTTTTGCTTCTGCTGAAACAGTGAGTGCAAAGCAGTGGTGGAGGGGGCGTTCTTAACAGCAGACCACTGTATACCTTTTCATACATACATGCACACACAGAAGCTGTGCCTGGTTTGACCCCCCCTGCCTCGTTGCAACGCCACAGGTCAAGCGAGCCGCACTTCACAGTCTCAGTGTCGCCCCATCGAGCAGCGAGCGCATCAGTGAGGAAAAAACAAGGAAAGTAGTGAAAGAGGCAGAGAATGGAAAAAACAGAGGGAGCCAAAAAAGCTATTTGAAGCCATCTCCTGTCGGAGGTCTGAGCACAGACCACCTCTCTCCTCTCTTCTCCGCCACTTTCTTTTCTTCATCTTGTTGTTGCTGTGTTTTCCGCCCCTGCTGATGGGCCCACTCATGCTCCCCTGCCTCAACCCCATATTGGATCTCAGTAGGTATTTTGTGTTTTTTAAATGAATAGGCAAATGAGAAACATGGTCCAATTGGAGGAGGGTAGGTAAGGGTGCAAGAGTGGGAAACAAGTAGCGGGGGAGCGGAGGCAATTGGGTTTTGGGGGCAGAAACACGGGCCCCCACCCTTCACCTCAAACACTTCACGTACAATCACATTCATGCAAGCCCAAATGTCATGGGTGGCTAAGAGCCGGAGGGAAGGCACCTCATTTCAATGTGGCCTCCTGCCGGGTTCCCCTGATGCAGCGACTGGAAGACCCCGGCTTGAAAACCCACTGATCTGTGATAAAAGCTGCCGCCACATCCTCATCGTCCTCAGCCAAATTCAAAATCCAATTTCAATCATTCAGACTGCTTATTGCTGTTTTTTTCTCATCACACATGCTTTGCGCTGGGATTTTCTCTTTAGTCACACTTGATTTTTCTTTTGCGATAAATATTTTTTGATGACTTTCATCTGTTGTATGGTGCCAGCATTGCTGAATGTCTTCCCAGGTGATACTCCTGCAGACCTCTATCCAAACTTCATTCAGTTCCTGCTTGAGTCATCGTGGTCTTCATCATTTAGTTTAGTTTAGTTTTCATATTTAACAGTTTACACATTTGTCTTTCCCACAATGCCACTGACCTATTTCCATACGTAATTTGTAAACTACTTACTAAACTACTATCGTTTTTGTTTTGAGTCTTGCATCTTGTTTCACTCTATCATTCTTTCAAAGAGACTGGCATTTATTGAAAAGGTTTTGTTTGCAAGCGGTAGTTTAGGCTTTCTTCACTTTTGATTCAAGTTCCTCAAAGTGTCATCCTTGGCACTGGTTATAACTTTATTTATTGGCCATTGGAAATAAAAAATAAATAAAAAATGATATAAGAAACTGGAAGTAATAATAATAATATAATAATAATGAATTTAATTTGTAACGCACTTTTCATTAACAAAAATCTCAAAGTGCTACAAAGTGCAACTAAAATCAATGATAAAAAATAAAAACAAGTGATAAAATCAAGTAAAATCAATGATAAAACAACAAAAATCAATAATAAAATCAATTAAAAACAATAATAATATCAACTAAGATCAAAGATAAAATCATGTGGAGGCAGAGTAGGCTTGCTTAAAAAGAAAAGTCTTTAAGCCTTTTTTAAAGTCAACCAGTGACTGTGGAGCTCTCAGGTAGTCGTGGAGGGATTTGTTTGTATTATGAATAAGGTTGGGCATCGTTTGAATTTGAGCGATTCCGGTTCCAATTCCGATTCTTCGTTTCGATTCCGATTCTTTTCGATTCTCGGTTCCGATTCTTTTTGTAGGCGGGGTTACAAAAAGACGTGTCAATTCAATTCAGTTTATTTATACTGTATAGCTCCAAGTCACAACAGAAGTTGTCTCAGGGCACTGAACAGAAACAATCAAATATAAAAATAATAAGTTAACAGAAACTTTAATATAAAAATAATGGTAACACTATTTATCTGAGGAGACTACATTGAGTTTAACTCCATGTTATAAAAAAGCTACAGTAGTTAGCCAGAGTTATTTCAGGATGAAATAATTTGAACTTCTGTTTGAATTTAATGCTATGAACTTTTTCCTTTTTGTTACATTTACTATGAATTTCTCACAGGGCAGATTAGAGCCAACATGAAGCACTTTGGTGTGGACTTGTTCCTGTTGAAAGTGCTTTATAAATAAAATGGTATGGTATGGTAACATGGAGGACTCACCAACATATATTATTATTATTATTACTATTATACATATAATATTGTCCAGTGTCTGATGCTGCAGTCATGTTACTGAGCTCCCACTGATGGGCTAACCTGGTTCCACCACCAGCAGCAGGATCCTCAGACAGAACAGCTGGTGGGATGTCCTGGTATCTGCAGCCCTCTCTCCATTTGTTTCTTCATGGACATGGAGCTGTGAAATTATGTTGTGCCTCTTCCTCAGCAAAACGCTCCTCCAGTGGAGACTTTCTGGACAGACTGCAGGAAGTTCCTAAACAAACAACAGGTTTATCAGTATTATCAGTAAAAAGAGATTATTAAATCATTTTTAAGACTGAGAATGTGTACAATTATTAGCTCTGTTGTTATTGCCTAACTAACCTATTCAATAATTCTTCAAACTGTGACATTCACTCATAATGGAATGAAAGAGAACATAAACAGAAATTATATAATAATGAAAACTAGAGACATTAAAACATTTTAAAAGACACAGAGAACTTTAAATGGATTAAGAATGTTAATAAGTGTTGGATTTGAGTGCAATGTAAGTGCAATCCATGGAGTTGAATCCACATCTGAAAAGGGATGCAACCTTTTCACAACATATGCTGTAACAGTTCTGTGGCACTCTTAATTCAGTTACACTGACGTTTTTACCTTGGACGCTGGTGAACACTGTGAAGCCATTTCAGGTCGTTTGTCTAAGAAAAAATACAAGCTAACGTTAGCATCGTGTTTGTATTTGAGCTGACTTACCGCTTTAAGCAGAGTATAACTTGTTATCTGCCTTAATGTTGGTATGAGATGTAGTTTATAGTTTATTTATTTACCTGATGGAGCCGAAGAGGTAGCGATTAGCGAAAAGTTCGGCGGAGCGTTTTGCAGACGGACCACTCTGTACTTCCGGTCGGATACGAAGCGAAAATAATCCGGTGGAGCGCGTCAAAGACGGGACACTATTTTACTTCTCCACCCTCCTTTGCATGATATAAAATTATTGCAAGTGCTGCACTGACCTGACTGGTCATTTTATTAATTAGTACGCTTTCGATCGCGGAATGCTCACTTCCGGTGGATTCTTCTTCGTTGGTTTTCGGGCGGCTACTTCCGGTCGGCTAACTAGCATCGAACATAGGAATCGCAAATTAATATTTTGAACGATTCCGGGAAAACCGGACAGTTAGTCCCGGTTCCGAACGATTCTCGATTCTCGATGCCCAACCCTAATTATGAATGCTGAAAATCAAAAGCAGATAGAACCTTTAAGTTTGTTTGTCTTTTTAAGAGAAATTGTTGAATCAATCAAAAGTTTTAAGAATTGAATGCCATGAGATAACGTGTCCTCTTTTATCTGTAAAAACATGTTTTTATTGTTTTATTAGGGCGGCAGCATGGTGGCGCAGTTCTGCTGCCACTCAGCGAGCAAGTTGCCCTGATTCAAATCCCGGTCCGGGGCCTTTCTGGGTGGAGTTTGCATGTTCTCTCCGTACATGCATGAGTTTTCTCCAGGTACTCCAGTTTCCTCCAACAGACCAAAAACATGCATGTTAGGGTGATTGGTAACTCTAAATTGTCCCTAGGTGTGAGTGAGAGAGTGAATGGTTGTTTGTCTTTATGTGTCTCTTTGGACTGGAGACGTGTCCAGGGTCTGTCCCCCAGCTCCCCACAGTGATGGCTGGACATGGGCACCAGTGACCCCTGCGACCCAGAAGAAGTGGGTATAGATAATGGATGGATGAATGTTTTATTAGGCAACTTGGACTTTTTAGAAAACATTTGTAATCAAACAAAACTGGCATAGTTTCTTGAATGATGCTCAAGATTCTAGAAACTATACTGTACAATGCTGTTGGCTTTTCTGTTATCGAACCTCACATGTTCACATTTGCACCAAATTCTTTGTTATTTTTACCATAAGGGCTTACACTGTATAACTATCCAAAACATTGCAATTGTGCACTGTAATAAAATAACAATGATAAAATAGAATTTGGATAGATTAAAATAAGTGCGGTTGTGGAGGCAAAGACGTGAAGGGTGGAGCACCAAGATGAGTCAAAGTTCTGTCAGCCATGGTTAGAGCTGGCACAGAGCTCTCCAATAAGGTCCCCTGAAATATTAATCTTTCCTCTCCTTCT
>JBBPBX010110704.1:0-10832 GCA_038048925.1 Garcialebias charrua | reverse complement strand
GATAGACATATACATGTAAATATAACATGTTCAACTGAAATTGTGTGTGTTTGTGTATGTGACTGTTTTGTGGTTTTAATGGATAGTGGTTTGTTAGGACAGCCATACGCTATAATCAGACAATCAGATTACCGTTCATTACTGTCCTGCCAAAACACTGTCCTTAGAAACCACAAAACAGTCACGCACACAAATACATACAATTTCAGTTGAACATGTTATATTTAAATGCCTATTACATGTATATATAAGTGCATATATACATGTATATGTAAGTGCATATATACATGTATATGTAAGTGCATATAGTCAAAGTCAAAGTCAACTTTATTGTCAGATCTGCAATATGTACAGTGCAGGACATACACAGGACCGAAATTGCGTTTCTCTCAGTCCCTCGGTGCAACAGTAAACATCTAAACATTGAAACACTGAAACATATAATAATAGACATAAGCATAAAATAGTAAACCTAACACTGTCCTGAGTTTTTTGCATAGTGGTATAAGAGTATGAAAATTTACACCAACTCTAAAACTAAAACATTAAACATTTAATGAACATAATATTGTCCTGAGTTTTTGCATACTAGTATAAAAAAAGAGTATAAAAAGTATAACTAAAATAAACTAAAGGTTTCTAGCATTGACATTTGCAAAGTGGCAAAGCAGCGTATGAGTCAATGTACACAGTATATGTATGAGGTAGTAGTTGATGTTGTTGTAGAGGCAAAAAGTGGCATATGCAGTAAGGCACATTGGGCATCCCTAAATAAGACCGTTCAGAGCACACTGTATATGTACCAGCAGTGGTGTAGATACTAGAGTAGTGTAAATAAATGTAAACAGTAGTAATTACATGTAGGCAGTAGTAATAAAAGTAAACAGTATTAATAAATGTAAACAGAGAATGTAAACAGTATTATGATTATAGGCAGTGATGTAATACAGACATTAGTGCAAGTATGAGAAGTAGTGCAAACTGTATGAGCACATGACCGAGAGTTCAGTGATCAACCCGTTTGATGACAGAGTCTAGTGTTAAAAACTTTGTGTTGAGTGATAATATGTGAGAAAGTTTTAGTGTTAAGGCAGTTCAAATGGGAGGGGAGGCAGAGCAGGCAGAGTGTTTAGCATTCTGACTGCCTGATGAACAGAGCTGTCTCTCAGTCTGCTGGTTCGAGCCTGGAGACTCCTCAGTCTCCTCCCTGATGGCAGCAGTCTGAAGCAGCTGTGTAGTGGGTGTGTGGGATCACCTGCCATGCGGTGGGCTTTCCGATTGAGGCGTTTGCTGTGTAAGTCCTGCAGTGAGGGCAAGGAGGTGCCCACGATCTTCTCAGCTGCTCTCACAATGCGCTGGAGGCTCTTGCGGCATGATGCAGTACATGCACCAAACCACACAGTGATGCAGCTGGTCAGGACACTTTCTATGGCACCTCTGTAGAAGGTGCTCATGATGGGGGTTGAAGCTCCAGCCCTTTTCAGCTTGCGGAGAAAGTAGAGACGCTGGTGAGCCTTCTTGGCCAGTGCTGCAGTGTTCCTGCTCCAGGACAGGTCCTTTGAGACGTGCACTCCCAGGAACTTGGTGCTGTCTACTCTCTCCACTGCGGTGCTGTTGATGGTCAGAGGGGGATGTTGGGCATCCCTCTTCCTGAAGTCCACAACAATCTCCTTTGTCTTCTCCACGTTGAGAGTGAGATTGTTGTGTCCGCACCACAAGGCCAAGCGGCTCACCTCGTTCCTGTAGTCCGTCTCATCGTTGTTGCTGATGAGACCTACCACTGTTGTGTCGTCCGCAAACTTGATGAAGTGGTTGGAGCTGTACGATGGTGTGCAGTCGTGTGTTAGCAGGGTGAATAGAAGGGGGCTCAGCACACATCCTTGTGGGGCCCCTGTGTTCAATGTGATGGTGCTAGATGTGTTACTATACATGTATATGCAAATGCATTTAAACATGTAAATGCATATATGTATATATATACAAGAATATGCATATATGTACATATGCATAAACATATAGATGTATATATGCATAAACATATACATGTATATATATGCATATACATATACTGTACAGATAGACATATACATGTAAATATAACATGTTCAACTGAAATTGTGTGTGTTTGTGTGTGTGACTGTTTTGTGGTTTTTAAGGACAGTGTTTTATCAGGACAGTAATGAGCTGTAATCTGATTGATTGTCTGATTGTTTATAGCGTATGACTGTCCTAACAAACAACTGTCCATAAAAACCACAATACACTCCCATACACACACAATTGAACATTAAGGTTGATGAATCCACACGCAGCAAGTATATCTGTTTAGGAACACAAGAACTAAAATGTACCTTGGTATTCGTGTTTAAAGGAAGTTGATCGGTCTTCTGGCTACCTGCGATCTCCTGACTCTGGACGTGTTCACATGTCATCTGTAACAGATCATTTATACTTATATTTAGAGGAAATTCTACATTTTGATGATAGCTGCTGTCACATGTAAACCAATAAACATTACATGATTGTTTGTTTTTGGCCAAAGTATCCATCTCACATAAAGGAAAGATGGATGGACACAGTATTTACAAAACTCCTCTCATGATGGGTGGACTAAGATGAAATTAAAATTAGCTGAATGAAAGAAAACTATAAATTTAAAAACTGTGACTAATAATATTGAAGTCATACATAACAATCCCTGCATTATTTATAAAATTGATATCTGTATTTACATGTTTAAATGCATTTGCATTTACATGTATATATGCACTTACATATACATGTATATATGCACTTACATATACATGTATATATGCACTTACATATACATGTATATATGCACTTATATATACATGTAATAGGCATTTAAATATAACATGTTCAACTGAAATTGTGTGTTTGTGTATGTGTGACTGTTTTGTGGTTTCTAAGGACAGTGTTTTGTCAGGACAGTAATGAGCTGTAATCTGATTGTCTGTTTATAGCGTATGACGGTCCTAACAAAACAATGTCCATAAAAACCACTATACATACACACAAATATACATATATACATATATGATGATATATGATAAGCATATCATATATGCATATTCATATACAGTGTATATACATATATGCATATACATGTATATATGCATATACATATACTGTACAGATAGACATATACATGTAAATATAACATGTTCAACTGAAATTGTGTGCGTTTGTGTGTGTGACTGTTTTGTGGTTTTTATGGACATTGTTTTGTTAGGACCGTCATACGCTATAAACAGACAATCAGATTACAGCTCATTACTGTCCTGACAAAACACTGTCCTTAGAAACCACAAAACAGTCACACACACACAAACACACACAATTTCAGTTGAACATGTTATATTTACATGCCTATTACATGTATATGTAAGTGCCTATTTACATGTATATGTAAGTGCCTATTTACATGTATATGTAAGTGCCTATATACATGTATATGTAAGTGCATATATACATGAATATGTAAGTGCATATATACATGTAAATGCAAATGCATATAAAAATGTAAATGCATATATGTATACTGTACATACATGAATATGCATATATGTACATATGCATATATGTACATATGCATATACATGTATATATATATATATATATATGCATATACATATACTGTACAGATAGACGTATTCATGTAAATATAACATGTTCAACTGAAATTGTGTGTGTTTGTGTGTGTGACTGTTTTGTGGTTTTAATGGACAGTGGTTTGTTAGGACAGCCATACGCTATAATCAGACAATCAGATTACAGTTCATTACTGTCCTGACAAAACACTGTCCTTAGAAGCCACAAAACAGTCACGCACACAAATACACACAATTTCAGTTGAACATGTTATATTTAAATGCCTATTACATGTATATATAAGTGCATATATACATGTATATGTAAGTGCATATATACATGTATATGTAAGTGCATATATACATGTATATGCAAATACATTTAAACATGTAAATGCATATATGTATATATATACAAGAATATGCATATATGTACATATGCATAAACATATAGATGTATATATGCATAAACCTATACATGTATATATGCATATACATATACTGTACAGATAGACATATACATGTAAATATAACATGTTCAACTGAAATTGTGTGTGTTTGTGTGTGTGACTGTTTTGTGGTTTTTATGGACATTGTTTTGTTAGGACTGTCATACGCTATAAACAGACAATCAGATTACAGCTCATTACTGTCCTGACAAAACACTGTCCTTAGAAACCACAAAACAGTCACACATACACAAACACACAATTTCAGTTGAACATGTTATATTTAAATACCTATTACATGTATATATAAGTGCATATATACATGTATATGTAAGTGCATATATATATGTATATGTAAGTGCATATATACATGTATATGCAAATACATTTAAACATGTAAATGCATATATGTATATACAAGAATATGCATATATGTACATATGCATAAACATATAGATGTATATATGCATAAACCTATACATGTATATATGCATATACATATACTGTACAGATAGACATATACATGTAAATATAACATGTTCAACTGAAATTGTGTGCGTTTGTGTGTGTGACTGTTTTGTGGTTTTTATGGACATTGTTTTGTTAGGACCGTCATACGCTATAAACAGACAATCAGATTACAGCTCATTACTGTCCTGACAAAACACTGTCCTTAGAAACCACAAAACAGTCACACACACACAAACACACACAATTTCAGTTGAACATGTTATATTTACATGCCTATTACATGTATATGTAAGTGCCTATTTACATGTATATGTAAGTGCCTATATACATGTATATGTAAGTGCATATATACATGAATATGTAAGTGCATATATACATGTAAATGCAAATGCATATAAAAATGTAAATGCATATATGTATACTGTACATACATGAATATGCATATATGTACATATGCATATATGTACATATGCATATACATGTATGCATATACATATTCTGTACAGATAGACATATACATGTAAATATAACATGTTCAACTGAAATTGTGTGTGTTTGTGTGTGTGACTGTTTTGTGGTTTTTAAGGACAGTGTTTTATCAGGACAGTAATGAGCTGTAATCTGATTGATTGTCTGATTGTTTATAGCGTATGACTGTCCTAACAAACAACTGTCCATAAAAACCACAATACACTCCCATACACACACAATTGAACATTAAGGTTGATGAATCCACACGTAGCAAGTATATCTGTTTAGGAACACAAGAACTAAAATGTACCTTGGTATTCGTGTTTAAAGGAAGTTGATCGGTCTTCTGGCTACCTGCGATCTCCTGACTCTGGACGTGTTCACATGTCATCTGTAACAGATCATTTATACTTATATTTAGAGGAAATTCTACATTTTGATGATAGCTGCTGTCACATGTAAACCAATAAACATTACATGATTGTTTGTTTTTGGCCAAAGTATCCATCTCACATAAAGGAAAGATGGATGGACACAGTATTTACAAAACTCCTCTCATGATGGGTGGACTAAGATGAAATTAAAATTAGCTGAATGAAAGAAAACTATAAATTTAAAAACTGTGACTAATAATATTGAAGTCATACTTAACAATCCCTGCATTATTTATAAAATTGATATCTATGTCATATACATACACACAAATATACATGTATATAAGCATATCATATATGCATATTCATATACAGTGTATATACATATATGCATATACATGTATATATGCATATACATATACTGTACATATGCTCAATAAGATAATGTACAGATAGACATATACATGTAAATATAACATCTTCAACTGAAATTGTGTGCGTTTGTGTGTGTGACTGTTTTGTGGTTTTTATGGACATTGTTTTGTTAGGACCGTCATACGCTATAAACAGACAATCAGATTACAGCTCATTACTGTCCTGACAAAACACTGTCCTTAGAAACCACAAAACAGTCACACACACAATTTCAGTTGAACATGTTATATTTACATGCCTATTACATGTATATGTAAGTGCCTATTTACATGTATATGTAAGTGCCTATATACATGTATATGTAAGTGCATATATACATGAATATGTAAGTGCATATATACATGTAAATGCAAATATACCATACCATACCATACCATTTTATTTATAAAGCACTTTAAACAGGAACAAGTCCACACCAAAGTGCTGGACAAACAAACACGCAACAGGCAACACAGACAATGAAGTACAACACGAAAAACATAAAAACATTGCAGATCATAAATCAAACGATCCAATACAAATCAGCTGGCATTGAAAGCGATGGAGTAGTAGTGAGTTTTTAACCGGGATTTGAAAACCGAGAGGGAGGGGGCCTGTTTGATGAGCAGCGGTAACTCGTTCCAGAGTCTTGGGCCTGCTACAGAGAACGCCCTGTCACCCCTGCGCTTAAGGCGAGTTTCTGGAACTATTAAGAGTACCTGATCCTCTGACCTCAAAGCACGTGGAGGGACATATGGGTGTATCAGATCCGAGAGATAGGCGGGGGCGAGACTGTTCAGCGATTTGTAGACATACATGAGAATTTTGAATTGGATTCGAAGATGAACCGGTAGCCAGTGAAGGGAGGCCAAGACTGGTGTAATGTGCTCTCTTTTGCGTGTGCTGGTTAGAAATCGGGCAGCTGCGTTCTGAACCAGTTGTAATCGTGCAATGGTGGCTTGACTGACGCCAAACAGAAGTGAATTGCAGTAATCGAGCCTAGATGTAATGAATGCGTGAATCACTGTCTCCAGGTGCTTTTTGGATAAAATGGGCTTCAGCATATAAAATGCATATAAAAATGTAAATGCATATATGCATACTGTACATACATGAATATGCAGATACATGTACATATGCAAATATGTACATATGCATATACATGTATATATATATATGCATATACATATACTGTACATATAATGTGGTCTGGCTTTATCATGTAGAAAAATTCAGGGTCTTCCCTGAAAGAGATTACGTCATGGGATGGATGGATGTTTGATGGATGGATGGTTGATGGATGGATGTTTGATGGATGGATGGATGGATGGATAAAGCATGGACCTCAGTCAGTAAAGATTCCATCTGTCTGGGTTCAGGAAGGCAGGATGTTTGATGGATGGATGGATAGATGGATGGATAAAGCGTGGACCTCAGTCAGTAAAGAATCCATCTGTCTGAGTTCAGGAAGGCTGGATGTTTGATGGATAGATGGATAGATGGATGGATGTTTGATGGATGGATGGATGTATGGATAGATGTTTGATAGATGGATGGATGGATAAAGCATGGACCTCAGTCAGTAAAGAATCCATATGTCTGGGTTCAGGAAGGCAGGATGTTTGATGGATGATGGATGGATAGATGTTTGATGGATGGATGGATGTTTGATGGATAGATGGATGCATGGATAGATGGATAAAGCATGGACCTCAGTCAGTAAATAATCCATCTGTCTGGGTTCAGAAAGGTAGGATGTTTGATGGGTGGATGGATTGATGGATGGATGTTTGATAGGTGGATGCATGGATGGATGTTTGATGGATGTGTACATGTTTGATGGATGGATGGATGCATGGATAGATGGATGGATAAAGCATGGACCTCAGTCAGTAAAGAATCCATCTGTCTGGGTTCAGCAAGGCAGGATGTTTGATGGATGGATGGATGGATGGATGTTTGATGGATGGATAGATGGATGTTTGATGGATGGATGGATGGATGTTTGATGGATGGATGATGGATGGATGGATGTTTGATGGATAGATGTTTGATGGATGGATGTTTGATGGATGGATGGATAAAGCGTGGACCTCAGTCAGTAAAGAATCCATCTGTCAAGGTTCAGCAAGGCAGGATGTTTGATAGATGGATGGATGGATGTTTGATGATGGATAGATGGATGCTTGATGGATGGATGTTTGATGGATGGATGGGTGGATGGATGGATAAAGCGTGGACCTCAGTCAGTAAAGAATCCATCTGTCTGGTTCAGGAAGGCAGGATGTTTGATGGATGGATAGATGGATGGATGTGTGGATGTTTGATGGTTGGATGGATGCATGGATGGATGGATGGATAAAGCGTGGACCTCAGTCAGTAAAGAATCCATATGTATGTTTTCAAGAAGGCAGGATGTTTGATGGATGGATGATATTTGATGGATGGATGCATGGATGGATGGATGGATGATGTTTGATGGATGGATGGATGCATGGATGGATGGATGGATGGATAAAGCGTGGACCTTAGTCAGTAAAGAATCCATCTGTCTGGGTTCAGCAAGGTTGGATGTTTGATGGATGGATGGATGGATGGATGTTTGATGGATGGATGGATAAAGCGTGTACCTCAGTCAGTAAAGAATCCATCTGTCTGGTTTCAGGAAGGCAGGATGTTTGATAGATGGATGGATAGATAGATGGATGGATGTTTGATGGATGGATGGATGGATGTTTGATGGATGGATGATGGATGGATGGATGGATAAAGTGTGGACCTCAGTCAGTAAAGAATCCATATGTCTGGGTTCAGGAAGGCAGGATGTTTGATGATGGATGGATGATGTTTGATGGATGGATGCATGGATGGATGGATGGATGTGTGGATGTTTGATGGATGGATGGATGGATGGATAAAGCGTGGACCTCAGTCAGTAAAGAATCCATCTGTCTGGGTTCAGCAAGGCAGGATGTTTGATGGATGGATGGATGTTTGATGGATGGATGGATGTTTGATGGATGGATGGATGGATGTTTGATGGATGGATGGATGGATAAAGCATGGACCTCAGTCAGTAAATAATCCA
The DNA here is from genome assembly GCA_038048925.1 of Garcialebias charrua. Taxonomy (NCBI): domain Eukaryota; kingdom Metazoa; phylum Chordata; class Actinopteri; order Cyprinodontiformes; family Rivulidae; genus Garcialebias; species Garcialebias charrua. The sequence goes on along the minus strand of JBBPBX010110704.1, from coordinate 1,954 downwards.
TCTGTCTGGGTTCAGGAAGGTAGGATGTTTGATGGATAGATGGATGGATGTTTGATGGATGGATGGATGATGGATGTATGGATGTTTGATAGATGGATGTTTGATGGATGGATGGATGGATGTTTGATAGATGGATGGATGGATAAAGCGTGGACCTCAGTCAGTAAAGAATCCATATGTCTGGGTTCAGGAAGGCAGGATGTTTGATGGATGTTTGATGGATGGATGTTTGATGGATGGATGTTTGATGGATGGATGGATGCATGGATGGATGGATAAAGCGTGGACCTCAGTCAGTAAAGAATCCATCTGTCTGGGTTCAGCAAGGCAGGATGTTTGATGGATGGATGGATGTTTGATGATGGATAGATGGATGTTTGATGGATGGATGTTTGATGGATGGATGGGTGGATGGATGGATAAAGCATGGACCTCAGTCAGTAAAGATTCCATCTGTCTGGGTTCAGGAAGGCAGGATGTTTGATGGATGGATGGATAGATGGATGGATAAAGCGTGGACCTCAGTCAGTAAAGAATCCATCTGTCTGAGTTCAGGAAGGCTGGATGTTTGATGGATAGATGGATAGATGGATGGATGTTTGATGGATGGATGGATGTATGGATAGATGTTTGATAGATGGATGGATGGATAAAGCATGGACCTCAGTCAGTAAAGAATCCATATGTCTGGGTTCAGGAAGGCAGGATGTTTGATGGATGATGGATGGATAGATGTTTGATGGATGGATGGATGTTTGATGGATGGATGGATGCATGGATAGATGGATAAAGCATGGACCTCAGTCAGTAAATAATCCATCTGTCTGGGTTCAGGAAGGTAGGATGTTTGATGGGTGGATGGATTGATGGATGGATGTTTGATAGGTGGATGCATGGATGGATGTTTGATGGATGTGTACATGTTTGATGGATGGATGGATGCATGGATGGATGGATGGATAAAGCGTGGACCTCAGTCAGTAAAGAATCCATCTGTCTGGGTTCAGCAAGGCAGGATGTTTGATGGATGGATGGATGGATGGATGTTTGATGGATGGATAGATGGATGTTTGATGGATGGATGGATGGATGTTTGATGGATGGATGATGGATGGATGGATGTTTGATGGATAGATGTTTGATGGATGGATGTTTGATGGATGGATGGATAAAGCGTGGACCTCAGTCAGTAAAGAATCCATCTGTCAAGGTTCAGCAAGGCAGGATGTTTGATAGATGGATGGATGGATGTTTGATGATGGATAGATGGATGCTTGATGGATGGATGTTTGATGGATGGATGGGTGGATGGATGGATAAAGCGTGGACCTCAGTCAGTAAAGAATCCATCTGTCTGGTTCAGGAAGGCAGGATGTTTGATGGATGGATAGATGGATGGATGTGTGGATGTTTGATGGTTGGATGGATGCATGGATGGATGGATGGATAAAGCGTGGACCTCAGTCAGTAAAGAATCCATATGTATGTTTTCAAGAAGGCAGGATGTTTGATGGATGGATGATATTTGATGGATGGATGCATGGATGGATGGATGGATGTTTGATGGATGGATGGATGCATGGATGGATGGATGGATGGATAAAGCGTGGACCTTAGTCAGTAAAGAATCCATCTGTCTGGGTTCAGCAAGGTGGATGTTTGATGGATGGATGGATGGATGGATGTTTGATGGATGGATGGATAAAGCGTGTACCTCAGTCAGTAAAGAATCCATCTGTCTGGTTTCAGGAAGGCAGGATGTTTGATAGATGGATGGATAGATAGATGGATGGATGTTTGATGGATGGATGGATGGATGTTTGATGGATGGATGGATGGATGGATAAAGTGTGGACCTCAGTCAGTAAAGAATCCATATGTCTGGGTTCAGGAAGGCAGGATGTTTGATGATGGATGGATGATGTTTGATGGATGGATGCAGGATGGATGGATG
>JBBPBX010110702.1:0-10832 GCA_038048925.1 Garcialebias charrua | reverse complement strand
CAGCCTTAGAAAGTAATACACGACCGGAGATGGATAAATCTCTCTGTACCCATAAATTGAATTTTTTTTTAATTACAGTAACAAGGGGATTAAAGTTATCACTTAATCTTTGGTCCTCCTCTTTTATAATATAGATACCAAGATATTTAACTTTGTGTTTTACTGGAATTCCTGAGATCTCTGTGTCATGACATGTTTTAATAGGGAGTAACTCACATTTAGATAAGTTAAGGTTGAGACCTGAGGCTGCAGAAAATTCACCAAGCAGCTCAACAGCACACTTTACTTGAGAGCAATCTTTTAGAAATAGAGTTGTGTCATCTGCCAGTTGGCTCAGACATATTTCTCTACCAGCAATCTGAATACCTTTTATGCAGCTGTTTTTAATCAGAGTCAGAGAGTCAGAGAGTCTTTATTGTCATTTGCACCGCATGTGGTACATGTGATGAAAACGAGATTATGTACACGGGGTCCCAGTTACATCCAACAACAAATGCAAGAGAAAAACAGTAATAACATCTAGAATTAACTAAGAAAAACATCAACTAGTAATACACTAAGCCTAATATAGTGGAAATAAACAGCAGCACGAACATGAGTTTGTATGAGCAGATGGTCACAGATGAACACAGATGAACACAGCAACAAGAAAACAGATCAGCATCAGTATGATGTGATATTTTGCAGTGTTTATTTTTTATTTTATTTTTATTTATTCATGAGTCTAACAGCCTCAGGGTAGAAGCTGTTCCTCAGTCTAGTGGTTCTACACTTGATGCTCCTCAACCTCCGTCCTGAGGGGAGTGGGGCAAAGAGTGAGTGTGCTGGATGAGTGAGGTCTTTCATGATGCAGGTGGCTCTTTTCCTGCATCTGGAGGTGTAAATGTCTGTGATGGTGGGGAGACTGACTCCAACAGACTTCTGTGCAGCCTTCACCACTCTCTGTAGAGCTTTCCTCTCTTCAACTGTGCAGCCTCCATGCCACACGTTGATGCTGGAGCACAGGACGCTCTCCACTGCACACCTGTAGAACGAGGTGAGAACTGGGCTGCTCAGACCAGCTCGTCTCAGCCGTCTGAGGAAGTAGAGTCTTTGATGACCTTTCTTGATCAGGCTGGTGGTGTTGTTGGTCATCCAAATGGGTCACTTTTATTTATTACTACAATACAATACAAACATATTTTTGGCACATTTTCAAAATAAACATTTTGTAAGTCTTTATTTTGTAAAAAAAAAAAAAAATTGTACCGAAAAAAACCGAAAATAAACCGAACCGAGCTCTCCTTGTAGTTGAACCGAACCGAAATGTGATTTTAGCGTACCGTTACACCCCTAATATATATATATATATATATTCAGGAGCATCTTCATTGGAGAAGTTGTAGATGGAAAGCTTGAGACGAGTACAACACTAAACGTACGCTTCTCAGAATTTGAGGCTTCTGTTGGAGGCATCATCAGTAAAGTCAATGAAGCTCTTCAGCAGGAGGACACACTCATCCTCACTGATGGCCAGGGTAAAAAGATCTTGGACTCAGAGGGAACCAGAGGTACAGTTTAACAACTACTACTTAATTCAGATAGAAATCCAGCCTACTGAAACTGTAAAATTTTTGTGCAAACGGTTTTCTTTACAGGATCAGCATATTGGAAACAAAGTGCTAGGAAAATTTATGCTGTGAAGGAGGAAGACTTTTTGCAGTTGCAGGGAAATAAAAAAAGGAGATTAAGGTATTTTAAACAGGATTTATAATTTTATACACTATAGGCTTGTTTATGGACACAGAAATATAATTTTGAACAAAAAGGAAAGCGTAGTAAATATTTTCACAAACAAATTAAAACAATTGCACATAGAAATTTAGTTACTGAGATTAATAAATGTTTTGTGGCTTTTTGTCATTTTCAAGTCGAGTGGATGATACTGGCCTCAGTGAAGTTTTTGAGAAGATCGAGGAGGTGGTCCTGGCAGCCCAAGGATTGCAGGATGTGATCACAACAATAAAGCAACTTACTGAGTTAGCAGACCCCCACCGCACTTCAGCTGTGACCCTGACACAAGCCCAAGTAGCAGCTGTGAAAGCTGCTTTTGCCTGCATTATCTGTCGAGGTAATCATTTCAAAAATATTTTCTAAGTGTAATATTTACAATATCCATCCATTCATTATATTTACCCACTTCTTCCTTTTTGGGTGGCGGGATCGCCAGTTCCCATGACCAGCTATCACTGTGCGAGGGGCGGGGTACACCCTGGACAGGTCTCCAGTCCATCACAGGGACGCACACAGACAAACAACCATTCACACTCTCACTCACCTAGGGACAATTTAGAGTTACTAATCAGACTAACATGCATGTTTGAATCAGGGTAACCTGCATGTTTGAATCAGACTAACATGCATGTTTGAATCAGAGTAACCTGCTTGCTGAGAGGCAGCAGCTCTACCACCGTGCTGCCCACATTTACAATATTACATCAATGATCAAACTGTCAGAGCACTGACTTAAGCTGGAACAGCAGTAGTTCCAGTGGCCAATGTTGGTCTTTTATGTTTTCTAAATAACTATAAATGCACATCTGGTAACTACTGTTCCATTACATTGCCACACTGTACCGTAATCAGAATACTGTAGTCAAATACTGTATTGTAATTATTTATTTATTTTTTCATTTTCAGGTACTGTGCATGAGCCCATGGTGTCATCATGCTGCAATAGTATTGTTGGTTGCAGGCTCTGCGTTGAACAGTGGCGGGACAGCTCTGACTTTTGCCCAAAATGTCGAGGTGATGGTTTTACGGACAACACGCAAAGGCTCGTTGGTCTTTCTGAGGCATTTTCTGCACTGGAAAACATACTGTAGTATTAGGTAATCGTAAGGTATTTTGCACTGTTCTGCACTTGTTCTTGTTCATATTTTACATATAAAATAGTAAATATTGTATTTTTCTAATGCTGATATTTTAAACTGAGTAATGTTAGGAGTATTTTTTGTTTTACTTTTATTTCCTCTCTACATTTAAATGTACACATTTGTGTGTTTTTGGTTTGGCAACATTGCTCTCATGTGGCAACAAGCAATAAGTAAAAGTGTTCTTTGGCCAAGTGTTGTATATGTTTACAACATACTTGAATGTTTACAACAAACTTTGAATTCAGCCAGTCTGAGAATACAGTAATGATTAGATTCAAGTATTTTATGTTTGCAAGTATTTTATGTTTTACTTTTTTTTCCCCTCAAATTTAAAATGTACACATTTGTGTTTTTTGTTTGGCAACATAGATAAGTACAAGTGTTCTTTGGCCAAGTGTTATATGTTTACAAAAAACTTGAATTCAGCCAGTCTGAAAATAATGGTTAGATGCAATACGTTATGTTTGAAAAAGACATTCATTGCACAAAATAAAAGTTTTATTACAGTTTATTTGGCATGTTATTCATCCAAAGTGTCAATACCTCTTTTTCAACACCAAGTAAAGAAGTCTACCTGGTTAGCAGAATCTATGTGAAAACTACCTTGTCATGCATATCTCTGTGTTACACTGATGAGATACATCAAGGCATCTTGAAAGGGAACAAAGTTGTTGTTTACCACTTCATTAAAAAGAAGGGAAATATCAGGGTAGTTCTCTGTGAAGTCCGTTTCTGCACGATGCCTTTCCACCTCGGATGAAAAGGGATCTGTTCCGAACTGAGAAACCCATGTCAGCGAGGATCCCAGCTCCTCTTCATACAGGTTGGCCACAACAGAGGCACTGGGCAGGAGGTTTTCTGCTATTTTAACTGGACATCCAACTTCTGCAAGTTCATTGGGTATTCCATGGCCTGAAGCAATAAAACATGGTAATGAAAAACAGTGAAACAAACTTTTTTAAGTATCTGCTACATGTACTACTATACTGAAAAGTTACTGGTCAAAGATTCTAGTCTTGTATATATTCATTTTGTTTACCTGGGATTCTGTGTGCATTCCATGATCTCACCACTCTGTCTAGTCCTATTTCACTTAACTGACATGTCAGTTGTGAGGTGCAGAATTTAGTTAAGTTATCCTCCATACTGAGGACTTCTTGGTCTTGCAACTGTACCAGGGCCTGCTTCAGAGGGTAGTTCACTCTGTTGTTCACTTCAGGCCAAAGCCTTTCCACTCTGTGATTCTATAGATGAAATAACATGTTTTCTAATGGTAGAGGCTACAAGAATTATGCTCATAGACTCTTGTACAACTTAAAAAACTCACCCTTGTTGATGTTGTCTGGAGGTACGGTGGCCTGCTCGTGTTGTGTCTGTATTGTGCCAGTTTTTCTTGCATATACAAGCACATGTAAAATTCCCTCCCATGATCAACCCTTAGTTGATCCCACATTCCATACTTGAGGACTGCAGGTCTGGAATAAAATGTACATAAATTGTTAGAAAAAAAAAAACCACAGTAAGACTTATTATACAAAGCAGGTTATTAATTACTGTTGACTCTTAAATGATTTATTTGATTATCAATTTCTAACACATTATTTCCTGGAGACCTTCCATAGTTAACATAAATTAGGAGTTTTCATGTTTTTTTTATGCTTGAGTGGGTTTTCTCCAGGTCTGGTTTCCTCCCACAAACCAAAAACATGCATGTTAGTCTGCCTTCAGCAGGCCTCCCTTGCAAAAGAGATCTGTTATCTCAATGGGATTTGCCTGATTAAATAAAGGTTAATAAAACTGCTTGGCTGTACAGACGTTTAGAAAAAATGAAGTCCAACATTTGATGCTGTTTGACGGCTGCTTTTGGTTGTTGCAGAAATTGAAGCTACACAAATAACAGTTTTAATAAACAAAAGTACAGTGTTTAATGGAGCATTATATACATTATTGTGATAGTAAACTAGTACAGTTATTGTACATATACACAACAATAGTGCAAATGGATTTTCTAAACTAAGTGAGTCTGACCATCTGGTTTGTGTGTTTTTTTTACCTGTAAACTTCCTCAAAGATCACCAAGTTGTTTTTTATTGGCATGGTGGAATTTGAAACAATTTTATTGCTGTACCCATCCACAGCCAAAACATGGGTCACACCAAACATGCCAAGCTTCTCGTTCTGATCCAGGTGTAGTTTATGACCCATACACTCGGCATGATAGGGGGCAGGATTTAGATTCCGAGCACCCTTAATAAAGAAAGAAATATATAGATTATTCCTTTTTCAAAAAAACAACTATATATATATTATTTTTATCCTAACCTGTTATGACTGGCTCATTAAGAGCGATATGGTGCAAGAAATCGGTTAATTTATTCTTAAAATATATATATATATATGAGTGATAGATGGGAGGCCTACGTTGTATATACAGTACAGTGAAGTAGATGTAACTACACCCAGTGCTCACTTGTCTAGCGGTGTCTGAGAATGTGCACTCCGCCATTGCGCCAGGTTACCATGGTAACGGGCGGCCATGGCGTAGTGGTAATGGCAGTCGTTTCCCGATCGGAAAGTTGGCGGTTCGACTCCCGGGACCCGCACCATGTGTCGTTGTGTCCTTGGGCAAGACACTTAACCCTGAGTTGCTCCCGGTAGGACTGGAAAGCACCTTGCATGGTAGTCTGCCGCCACCGGTTTATGAATGTGTGTAGCATTCAATATATGTGTAGCACTTTGAGATTTTCAGTAATGAAAAGTGCGTTATAAATTGAATTTATTATTATTATTATAACGGTAAACAGACCGCAGCGGTCTACTCAACAGTTTGATCACCAGCTGCCACAAATGTTAACGATTACTCTCACCACCACTTACCTCACGTCGGTATGCATGATATGGCTGATGAATCTGTTTCAAGACTGTAGGGTTCCTGGTTTTCTCCCTGTGTTTGTCTCTCCCACTCTCTCCACAGCACATTTCTAATTGTCCTGATGAGACCCACCTGTTGCTGCCTGATGAGGACTGGTTCTGGTGGCCTACTTAAGCAGCAGCTGGACACCTCTTCAGTGCTGGGACAACTTCTGCCTTTTGGACCTCCATGTCCTGCTCCTCTGAAGTCCTTCCACGGTCTTCCTCCAGCACTCTCGGGTGCACCTGCAGAAATCATCAAGAGTCCAGTCTCATCAGCTACTCAACAAAAGGCTGGGTCTGCCTGTTCCTCTCTCCACCGCTCCTCACCTATATTCAACACCACGCCAAGAACCAGGACCACTCTTCTTTGATTCATCCATCTAAGACAACAAGTAAGACAATTCTGATTACTTCGAGATTCAAACATCAACCCTCCAAGATTGGATACTCACCTCTACTCCGTTCTCTTGCAGCTCCAGGCTTCCACCTTCACCTGTAAATAAAGAACACTTATTTTGTATTCCTGGTTGTTGTGTATTCTTTCTCGGTCTGCCACTTCGGGGTCGTACAAACGCCACCATGATAGTTTGTCCCAGCCAAACTGACCCCTCTGGCACGACTGGGGAGGAACCACCTCAACCAGGTAGTAGTCAGGGAACAGACTCTGTAACTCTAGCCTTACAACAAGTTCTTAAACAACAAGAAACTATGCAGAAAAATCTCCTTCAACTAGGGAGTATGGTACATTCTCTTTCTCTCCAACAAAAGACAAAAATTAATCCCTCTTCTCCTCCCAAACAGTCTACAAGCATGGAACCCACGGAGACCAGGCACGTTCAACATGTCAAGGAACCTGACATCAAGCCTTCTGAATTTTTTGAGGGCGATACAAGAAAATGCGGTGGTTTTTTGCTTCAATGCAACCTGGCGTTCAGCCGTGCCCCGGTAACGTACTCCACTGACTCGTCTCGTGTGTCATATATTGTCGCCTCTCTTAAGGGTGAAGCCCTGCAGTGGGCCAACGCTTACCTCCGACGACGTCGAATCGAGACTTTGCCATTTGCTGATTTCATCCAGGACTTCCTCAAGGTATTTGACTATCCTTTGTTACAAGAGGAAGCCGCTCAGAAATTATTTTCAGTCCGGCAAGGACGAGAGACTGTGGCGAAGTTCTCCATTCACTTCCGCATTCTGGCGGAGGAATCCGGTTGGGGTGAGAGGGCGTTACGTAGTTCCTTTCTGAATTCGCTCAATAGCAACATTAAAGATCAACTGTTCACTAGTGAATTACCTGCTGACCTAGATGGAACTATTGCCTTGGCTATTAGAGTTGATAACAGAGCTCGAGAACGTCAGATGGAGGAGAACTACAACTCCCATCAACAACTGTCATCCGGAAGGACTCCACCGGTTCCCATGACGTCATTTTCCGAACCCGAGCCGATGCAGATCGGACACACTCGGCTGACACCGGAGGAGCGACAGAGACGCCTACAAAACAAAGCCTGTCTATATTGTGGAAGGAAGGGACACACTTTATCCGCCTGTTCTCTGCGGGTAAAAGATTGAGCCCACCAGTTAAAAAGGAGATGCTGGTGGGTACTATTTCTGATACTCCTGTAAATTGTTTGAAACTGCCCGTCACTCTTTGTATTAACACTGTGACTTTCCCTGTTCAGGCCCTGGTCGACTCGGGTGCCGAACAAAATTTGATCAGCCAGAGCTTGGTGGACGAACTCCAGATCCAGTCTCTAAAATTGGACCAGGACATCTCTGTTTCTGCTCTCACTGGTCAAACCGTTTCAACCATTTCACACAAGACAATAAAATTTAGGTTTGTGGTATCTGGTAACCACCAAGAATTGGGTGATTTTCTTATTGTCGAGAAACAGAGATTGCCCATCATTTTGGGTTATCCATGGCTCAGGTTACATAACCCTCACATCAATTGGGAGGAGGGTCGTATTGACAATTGGGGGGTGCGTTGCTCAGCTGAATGTCTTCGCTCAGCCATCTCTTCTAGCCCTGTCAAACAAACACCTTTTGAACCCATTGATTTATCCGTGGTCCCTGAAGTTTACCACTCCTTAGCAGCTGTTTTCAGTAAACAAAAAGCTTTGTCGTTGCCGCCACACAGGCCATACGATTGTGCCATTAACCTGATACCCGGAGCTCCACTACCGTCTAGCAGACTGTACAACATCTCTGGTCCTGAAAGGGCGACGATGACGGAATACATCGAGGCGTCATTAAAGAGTGGCATCATCCGTCCATCCACATCCCCTCTGGGTGCTGGTTTCTTCTTTGTGGCAAAGAAGGACAAGTCTCTTCGACCTTGTATTGATTACCGGGGCCTTAATCAAATTACGATTAAAAACAAATACCCTCTTCCACTCATCGATTCAGTTTATGAGCAACTTCGAGAAGCAACAATCTTCTCTAAACTGGATCTCAGGAATGCATATCACCTCGTACGTATGCGCCAGGGAGATGAATGGAAGACTGCCTTCAAGACACCCATGGGCCATTTTGAGTACTTGGTCATGCCTTTTGGCTTAACCAACGCCCCTGCCGTTTTTCAGTCACTGGTGAATGATGTACTACGGGATTTCCTTGGGGTGTTCGTCTTCGTCTACCTAGATGACATTCTCATTTTTTCCAAAGGTCAGGACCAACACATCTGCCATGTAAAGTCAGTGTTACAACGTCTTCTGGAAAATCATTTATATGTCAAGACTGAAAAGTGCGAGTTTCACATCTCTACAGTCTCCTTCCTGGGGTTCATATTCGAGAGAGGACAGGTAAGATCAGACCCAGCGAAGATTAAGGCGGTGGTGGACTGGCCTACTCCTACGACCCGAAAACAACTTCAACGCTTCTTGGGATTTGCCAATTTTTACCGACGTTTTATAAAGGATTATAGCAAAGTTGCCGCGCCTCTAACCCAACTGACGTCTTCCCTCAGGAGGTTTGACTGGACTCTGGACGCTGAAAGAGCTTTCACTAACCTCAAAACTTTGTTTTCCACAGCTCCCATTCTGTCTCACCCTGACACCCACAGCCAGTTCGTGGTGGAGGTGGATGCCTCCGTGTCCGGAGTGGGTGCTGTTCTTTCCCAGAGGTCGGTGGAGGACAACAAGCTTCATCCCTGTGCTTTCTTTTCTCGGCGCCTCTCACCTGCTGAAAGTAACTATGATGTTGGAGATAGGGAGTTGCTGGCCATTAAGATGGCTTTGGTGGAATGGCGTCACTGGCTGGAGGGTGCCGAAACTCCGTTTGTGGTTCTCACTGACCATAAGAATCTGGCGTACCTGCAAAGCGCTAAAAGACTCAATGCTCGACAGGCTCGTTGGTCGCTGTTCTTTGCCAGATTCAACTTTTCTGTCTCGTATATTCCAGGGACACGCAACGTGAAGCCGGACGCCCTCTCACGGCAGTTTGCTGCGGCGGACGACCTCGACATCCCCACTAACATTCTTCCCCCATCCTGCACGGTGGGCGTTTTGACATGGGAGATAGACAAGGTGATTCGGGACGCACAGCAGACTGAACCCGACCCGGGTACTGGCCCCGGGGATAGGAGATTTGTTCCCCCAACTGCCGTCGGTAAGGTGCTCCACTGGGTGCATTCTGCCAAGTTCTCTTGTCATCCAGGTGTCTGTCGGATGTTGCAGCTCGTCAGGACCCACTTTTGGTGGCCCAACTTGGAGAAGGATGTCAGGGACTTCATCGCAGCTTGTCCCACCTGTGCGCGGAGCAAGCACAGCAACCAGCCACCGGCGGGACTGTTATTGCCTCTTCCTGTTCCCAGCCGGCCCTGGTCGCACATCGCACTCGATTTCGTCACTGGTTTGCCGATTTCCAATGGTTATACCACTATCTGCACGATTGTTGATCGTTTTTCTAAGTCCGCCCACTTCGTTCCTCTGTTGAAACTTCCCTCTGCAATGGAGACAGCCCACCTGATAACAGAGCACGTTTTTCGCCTCCACGGCATCCCTGTGGACATTGTTTCTGACAGAGGCCCCCAATTTGTTTCGCAGGTCTGGAAGGGTTTCTGTCGGGCAATCGGTGCATCCGCCAGCCTGTCCTCGGGATACCACCCTCAGTCTAATGGCCAGACTGAGAGGTGCAACCAGGAACTGGAAGCCATGCTAAGGTGTGTCACTGTCAACAACCCTTCTTCTTGGTCTCAGCAGTTGCCATGGGTCGAGTACGCCCACAACTCCCAGGTGTCCGCGGCCACTGGAAAATCCCCATTCGAGGCCGCACTGGGGTACTCCCCTCCTCTGTTTCCCTCGCAGGAGGTTGATGTTGGAGTTCCCTCTGTCAACTTGCACGTCAGACGTTGCAGGAGGACCTGGCGTGTCACCAAGCAGGCCCTTGCCAGGTCAGTGGAACAGAACAGACGTTTTGCTGACAGGCATCGGAGGGAGGCGCCCACCTATCACGTCGGACAGAAGGTGTGGTTGTCTACCAAGGACATCGTGCTCAGGGACACTCCACGCAAGCTGGCTCCACGGTTCATTGGTCCCTTCCCCGTGGTCAAGATCATCAATAGGTCTGCTGTGCGTCTGCAACTCCCAGCTTCCATGAAGTTGCACCCTACGTTTCACGTCTCCCTCCTGAAACCTGTGTCTACCAGTCCCTTGCACCCTCCTGCCGACCTCCCGCCACCCCCCCGCCTGATCGCCGGTGACCCCGCGTTCACGGTTCGGCGCCTCCTGGATGTGAGGCGTCGGGGCCGTGGTTGGCAGTATTTGGTGGATTGGGAGGGCTACGGCCCTGAGGAACGTTCATGGGTTCCCAGGTCGCGGATCCTTGACCCCTCTCTCATTACTGACTTTTTTAGGGTCCACCCTGAGAGGCGACTACGACCGCCGAGAGGCGGTTCTTGAGGGGGGGGCTCTGTAGGGTTCCTGGTTTTCTCCCTGTGTTTGTCTCTCCCACTCTCTCCACAGCACATTTCTAATTGTCCTGATGAGACCCACCTGTTGCTGCCTG
>JBBPBX010110701.1:0-10832 GCA_038048925.1 Garcialebias charrua | reverse complement strand
TTAGACTGGTACAGGACATGTATGAGGACAGCAGGACAGTGGTGAGATGTGCTGTGGGTGTGACAGATACCTTCAAGGTGGAGGTGGGATTGCATCAAGGATCGGCTCTGAGCCCCTTCTTGTTTGCTCTGGTGATGGACCGACTAACAGATGAGGTCAGGCAGGAATCCCCATGGACTATGATGTTTGCAGATGACATTGTGATCTGTGGTGAGAACAGGGAACAAGTGGAAGAGAACTTGGAGAGGTGGAGGTATGCTCTTGAAAGAAGAGGAATGAAAGTCAGTCGTAGTAAGACAGAGTACATGTGTGTGAATGAGAGGGAGGCCAGTGGAACAGTGAGGCTACAAGGAGCAGAGGTCACAAAGGTGCAGGACTTCAAGTACTTGGGGTCCACTGTACAGGAAAATGGGGAATGTGGTAAAGAGGTGAAAAAGAGAGTCCAGGCAGGATGGAGTGGATGGAGAAAAGTTTCAGGAGTGATTTGTGACAAAAAGGTGTCAGCAAAGGTCAAAGGAAAAGTTTACAAGACAGTGGTGAGACCAGCTATGTTGTATGGTCTGGAGACAGTGGCATTGACAAAAAGACAGGAGAAAGAACTGGAAGTGGCAGAAATGAAGATGCTGAGGTTCTCCTTAGGAGTGACAAGGATGGATAAGATCAGGAATGAGATCATCAGAGGTACAGCACATGTTAAACAACTGGGAGATAAAGTTAGGGAGGCCAGACTGAGATGGTTTGGACATGTCCAGAGGAGGGACAGTGGGTATATTGGTAGAAGGATGTTAGAAATGCAGCTGCCAGGAAAAAGACAAAGAGGGAGACCAAAGAGGAGATATATGGATGCAGTTAGAGAGGACATGGAGGTAGTTGGAGTGAGGACAGAGGATGCAGAGGACAGAGTGAGGTGGAGGAGGATGACTCGCTGTGGCGACCCCTGAAAAGGGAAAAGCCGAAAGAAGAAGAAGAAGAAGAAGGTGCTGATACCATGTGGATGGACATCTATACTTATCACGTAATAACGTGATACGTATCACGTAATGACGTGATACGTATCACGTAATGACGTGATACGTATCACATTATTACGTGATAATATGTAGTAATAACGTGATACATATCATGTAATAACGTGATATGTATCACGTAATAACGTGATACGTATCAAGTAACAACGTGATACATATCACGTTATTACGTGATAATATGTAGTAATAATGTGATACATATCACGTTATTACGTGATAATATGTAGTAATAATGTGATACGTATCACGTTATTACGTGATACGTATCACGTAATAACGTGATACGTATCACGTTATTACTACATAAGCCCCAAAAAATATTTTCTCCAGGTGGCAGCACTACGCTTCCGTACAATGGGGATCAATCAATCAAACAGAAAAAAAAACATAGGATAATATAAAATGTATGTTAAAGTTTGACTACATTAATTAAAAGTGGGGTTGTGTGACTTCACTCCCTTCACTAAAGCTGACTGAACAAAGAAGAACCAAAAAGACTAATGTTTAAGTTTTAACAGGCTAGAAATAAATCGCATTTGGTTCATGTTGTATGAATGAAATCAAAACTAATCTTAGCATCATTTGAAAGAGACCACCTTTCATAAGTTTTAGATAAATGTCAGTTTATGTTCTTGTTTTTAGTTTTCTACATCACCTTACAACAAGGCTATTCAGCTGGTGGCCCGCAGGCCGGTGACTTCAATCCAGTCTGTTTCATAAAAATAATAATTAATGGGGATTTTTTGGGGGGTTCTGGGTTTTGGATTCTGTTTATTGCATTTGTGATTCAATGCAATTAAACAAGTTTAAAAGGTAAGAGATCGGTGTAAAACTTGGTTTATTTACATAATGACTGTTGGAAGTCTGGCCCCCGAGCTGTTGGCTTTCAGAAACTGTCTTCCCTGAGCAGTTTTGTTGAATAGCCCTGTCTTACAAGCCGTTTTTATTTATTTGCTACATTTTTAATACTATTTTATTTTCACTCGTTATTCTCACTTTATACGCATCTTTTATGACTGTCTATTGTTGTCTGTTGTCTACTGTTGTCATCACTCTTTGTTAAAATCAGATCTCTCAGGTCTAAATGAGTCCCCGAGGCTCAGTGTGATTAACCTGTATAAATAAAGGTTGAATGAATAAATGTTGAAAATTGACAACATTAGCATTTTATTCAAACCTGAAAAATGATGTCACACAATTTCACACATTACTATACTCACTGTGGCAACCCCCTGACGAGGGAAAAGCCAAAAGAAGAAGAAAAAGATTACTATGTCTGTTAATGTTCGGCATATGCAACGGATATGACTCTCAGCTACTACCACATCAACCTTTTGTTCAAGATTTGTAAAACAGACTGTGGCCACAATTTTTGTTTGTGTTCAAATCAACTGAATGTGGCGACCATCTTGAATCAGTCTGACTCCAAATGCATCCAACTACAGTATTATTTTCTGAGACTTTCATTGAAATCCACCCTCTTGTTCGTGAGATATTTTGCTAACAGTAAAACAAAGACACAGACAAAAACTTTATCTGACACCTTTAACCTTTGGTGGTATATAGGCAGTGGTGGGATGTAACCAAGTACAAATACTTTGTTACTGTACTTAAGTACATTTTTCATGTATTTGTACTTTACTTAAGTAGAACTAAATGTGGGTACTTTTACTTTTACTGCACTACATTTTACATGAAGTATCTGTACTTTCACACTACATTTCTATAATGTGTTGAGTTAATTTAAAATTTAATTTAATGTCACATTTCTGTCATCTGTGTATGTTTCCCATACAAGACGAAATTCGTCTCTGCATTTAACCCAACCACCACCAGGTGGTGCAGTGAGCAGCCATAGAAAGCGCCCGGGGAGCTGGAGAAATAGGTGTGCACTCATAGACACCCCAAGGTGTGTAGTGGCCGGGGCCGGGGTTTGAACCTGTGTCCTTCGGGTCCCAAGTCGGCAGCCCTGCCTTACAAGTTACATTCAAGTTACAGCATTTTGATTTGTTCGTTAGTTTGAAAGTAACTGATGTCGAGAGGGGAGTTGGTCCATTGAATCACTGCAAAGTGGATAGGTAACTTTAGACCGCCTTCAAGAAGAGCTGGACCAATTGCATATATTCTAATATATATGTCATTGAGCTGGGAGCACCCACAGCACCACTAGCACACCCAAAATGGATTCCACCACAGAGGTTCAGCCAGAAGATACACACCACCCATGACCTTATTGAAAGACTATTGAAATATTATTGATAGATTATTGAAAGACTGTTCAGTACAGCAGGACATATTTTCTTTCCCAAAAGAGCCAGACTAGACAATTTTTTTTTTTTGAAAATCAACTTTTTCTGAACTTGAACAAGAAATTCTTGCTGCAATATTAAAATGTGTCAGTTCATGGGATGTTAGGAGACAAGAGATGTCTCCAAATGACTCAACACTCGGGTCCAAGTTTTGAAAATGGTGTCAGGAAGTTAAAATATTGTTCACTGTTGACCCATTACAAGGTTGACTAGACAATATTTTAACTAGAGTTGATGACAAACTGGAGTTGAAATGATCAGAGCCTGTTCATGTGTTAGGTAATGCTCCTTTTTTCAGACAGACCACTTTTACTTAAATGTGTTTACTGCAGTTAAAATGACTTTTAAAATACTTTTACTTTAATACTTTAAGTATTTTTAAAAGCAAGTACTTGTTTATTTTTACTTAAGTAAAAACATTAATATGGTACTTCTACTTTTACTTGAGTACATTTTTGGCTGTGTATTTGTACTTTTACTTAAGTACAGCATTTGATTACTTTCTCCACCACTGTATATAGGCGATAAACAAAAATGAAAATAACCTCGTGTTTACCTACATTCCAAACCGTTCTTCTCATTGACATGAAGACCTGCTGCCATAAATGTGTTGCACTATCAAAGCTGACTCGACCCCCCAGCTCTGCTCTCAGCTATATTTATCCCCACCCTCACCTTAAAAGGCTCTGACTGCCGCTTGGACACTGGCCTGGGCCAACATTATTTTGGTTGTGTAGACCGCAGCACTGTGGGTTAGCTGGGATATCAAGCTGGAAGAGTGGAGTTGGATCATTTATTCCCTTTGAAGGTTGGAGTTTGAGGGATTTTGTCCAGGGTAAGTAGGTTACTGCAAGAGTGCTATGTGATGTACTCGTGCATAAGTCTGTCTGAGCATGCTGAGAAATTGCCTGATTGCCTGAATTTTCCGCCGTTTCTGATATTGCAAGTTTTGACAAAGAAACTGTTGATGTTTATGTTCTCATCGTGGAAGCTTGTTCTCTCGTTTCAGCAGAAAAGGTACAAACCAAAGCTTTGATAATCAAGTTAACTGTATAACCGCTCTGTGGATACTAAACTAACATGACAAACAGAAAGTCAAGAGGAAACTTGGGGCTCGTACTCGGAGTGGCCTGCAGCATGTCTGGATCTATACCCTTCTACCAGAAGCACCATCGCCACTATGATCGTAGCTACCGCAGCTCGGAGGCAGAGTCTAAAATGAGACTCTACCAGTCCAGCAGCAGATCCGCTGGCAGCACGTCCAGCTCCACCAGCAGGAGCAGGGGGTAAGGAGGTGGAGGAAGAAGGGGAGGTGAAGATGGGAACCTCCTAACCTCATCGTCAACTTAACCGTCACAGGAAGGCCCTACTACATCTCTAACACATCCCCCTTCCTAACTGAGCTGTTCCTCTCCATCATCTCCACTGGAACACTTCCTTGTCACAGATTTTGGATCATATTTCCTTTTCACAAAGTAACCACCCTTCTGTTTATTTAGTTTGTTCTCACCTTGATGAACCCTCACACCACGAAGCTCACCGCTCTCACATAAACTCAGAAATGCTTGTGAATCACGCATGAACCTTTTTGCATGCAGCCTGAAAGATACATGTCTCATATTTAATACAGTCACCCCCAAAACAAGTAGAGCATTATGGCATACAATGACTGAGTACACAATCAGGGGTAGGTTTGGACACTTGAATCATATAGATGAGTTGTATTTGACTGGTTAGTTTATGTGAAGGTACTGGACTAATGGGAAGAGTTTCCAAAGTGATTAATTGTATTGTGAGGAATTTTGTGTGCCTCAATGTGTCATAGTTTTTTTTTTTTTTAAATGCAGTTTTAATGACAATCACAACTGAACTGCTCAAACAAAAGTAGTAGAGTCATTGGTGTAGTCTTATTTCTGATTCTTTTTGATGGAGTTCAATGAGCTTCTCATATCTCGAGAACAGTAAAACACACAGTTTACTGATCCTAGTTAAACCTAACCAGTTTTTGAACGCACTAGCTTGGTTATGTGTGAACAGGTCAGGAGGCTGTGCTGTGGTTAGGAGAATGAAAGCAGAGGAGGCTTGTGATGTTATGAGGATTAACCCGGCATGGTGGTTACGATAAATCCATTATTGGCTGCATTTATGGCCCTACGTGTTTCGTGTCAGGGGATAACCCACTCTTGACAAGCTTTTTCATCACCTGTTTTGCCAGCGCAATCCTGGAAAGTCTAGAAACAATCAGAGCCAAAGAGGGCACTGACCCAGACATTTAGGAGAATATGGGCCATCACCTCCCTGCCCTGCCCTTTTCTGTTGAACTCAGTGAAGAAGGGAGCAGTCAAAAGAAAACAACTTATTAATGGTGCAACTGGATAAAACACAAGCTTGGCTTGTCACCAGTCATCTTGGTCAAGCTGAAAGTCAACCGCTTTAGTCAGTAGCAATTTATGCATCTCTAATGTTAATATTCTTACTTTTTTAATTGAAAAAAATAAAACTAAGTTTTTTGTAATCTTGGATGTATTTTAGTTTGTTCCATGTTGGTGTTGCAATGGAAGAAAATTTTTATTTTGCCAGTTGCAATTCTTGTAAGACGTCAAAGTAACTATTGCGCTCCTCCACTTTAGACCCAAATGGCAGGCAGGCAAGGAGAAGAGGAATGAAATCAAAAGTAATTTATGCAACTACAGGTAATCCCCGACTTGCGAGCGAGTTCCGTTCCTACGACTATCTCGTAACACGAAATCTCGTATGTCGGAACCCGAAACATGTGTCGCTCGTAAGTCCGGATTTTCGGTCGTAAGTCGGAAAATTTATGCTAGCGCTACTACGAACACTCGTTTTTCATCACAAACGTTCATACTAGTTCATAAACATGCTCAGAAACTTGTTTACAAACTGTTAGCTAACACACTTTCATCTAAAAACACATAAAAGTGCTGTATTTTCTGTATGTTCTTTACAAATTTACTGTTCGTTAGTGAGCTCGTAAGTCCGGAACCTCGTATGTCGATGCGCTCGTAAGTCGGGGATTACCTGTACAAAACAAAAGCTGACGTGGCAGCAAAACTTACAGGAGGCAGAAAGGACGACTGGACAGATCAGGGCGCGAACAGGCACAGGACAGACAGAGGAGGACCAGGACGTAGCTGAACAGCACGATGAGAGGTTTAAAGAAGGCAGAGGTAGAGTGGGAGACGAGTGCACCTGGGATGATTACTGATTGGCAACCGGTGTGAGTGATGAGTGGCTGGGGAGACAAGCTGAAGAGTGATTGAAGACTGGCAGGGAACAGAGAAACAACACCAGGAGCAGAAAAGGAAAATAAAGACAACAGAAACACAAAGAAAACAGACAATTCAATTCAGTTCATTGATATACTGTAGCACCAAATCACAACAAAGTTGTCTCAGGGCACTTTACAGGAACATATACTGTACATACATAGAAAAGTCCATTAGTAAAGTTCCCTAAAAGGAATCCACCAGACTTGTTGAATCTTCACGTCATCCCAGTCTCCCATTCTGAGCAAGCACAATGGCAACAGTGGGAAGGAAAAACTCCCCTTTAAAAGGAGGAAACCTCCAGCAGAACCAGGCTCAGGACAAGCGGCCATCTGCTTTGACCGGCTGGGTTTGAGAGGAACAGGAAGGAGAGGCAAACACACAGAATGGCAGGTCCAGATGTAGGTGCGGGTGTACCTGAAAGACAAAAACACACGTTAAAGATAGAAAAAATAATTATAAATACAAAAAAGGTCGAGCAGAGTATG
Source organism: Garcialebias charrua (assembly GCA_038048925.1). NCBI lineage: Eukaryota > Metazoa > Chordata > Actinopteri > Cyprinodontiformes > Rivulidae > Garcialebias > Garcialebias charrua. Next base: position 3,720 of record JBBPBX010110701.1, on the reverse strand, counting down.
TAAAAACAGTAGCAGAGTGAAAAGATGTGGTCAGTTTGTCCTCCAGCAGTCTATTGCAGCATAACTATGGGACAGCTCAGGAAACCCAAGCCGACCCTTACTATAGGATTTATCAAAATGGAAACTCTTAATCCCAGTCTTAAAACTGGACAATGTGCCAGCTTTACAGACAGAAACTGGAAGTTGGTTCCACAAGAGAGGAGCCTGATAACTGAAATAACTTTTTCCCATTCTGCTTTTGGAAACTCTAGGAACCACAAGTAAACCTGCAAGACTGAGAGCAAAGTGCTCTGTTAGGAAAATATGGAACCATAAGATCTGTAATATAAGATGGAGCTAGGTTGTTGAGAGCTTTGTAGGTTAGAAGTAACATTTTGAATTCAATTCTGGATTTGGCAGGGAACCAATGGAGAGGAGCTAAAACTGGAGAGGGATGATCTCTTAAGACTCTGGCAGCAGCATTCTGGATTAATTGAAGACGTTTTAAAGAAGTATTTGGACACCCAGATAACAAACCATTGCAATAGTCCAGTCTAGACGTGACAAATGCATGAACCAGTTTTTCTGCATCATTTTTAGATGATGTTTCTACTTTTAGCGATATTATGCAGGTGGAAGAAGCCGGTTCTAGTAAAAATTTTAATGTGGATGTTAAAAGACATGATCAAAAAACACTCCAAGATTTTTAGCATTAGAACTGGAGGCCAGATTAATGCCATCCAAGGAAAGGGACAGATCATGTCAATAACATATTTCCATTTTTTAATTTTAATCTACAACTAATCTAGCACTTCCTTTCCCTTTATTTACACACAATATGTCTATGTAACGTTGCACTGTGTGCCAGGCTGACGGTGTTCTGTATGCCTTAGACTTAACGTGTCTGCACACTTGGAACTGGAAGGGAGCAGAGAAAGCCCCTTGCTCAAGAGAGCCAAGCCACCGTACTTGGCTGTGGACAAAGAGAACCAAATAATCGGCTACGTAGTGCCGATCTTCAGGGGCAGGTAACAAAGTGTTCACCACACAGAGCTGCTAATTAAAAAAGTTATCTACAAGTATAATACTGTAGCCATTTTAGTTTTAATGACATGTTTTACTCTCCAAATCCACCCTGGCTTCTCTGCTGACACTCTCATAGTCAAGAGTTTGCTACAGGATTATCAGATACTGAGGAAGCCAGAGTGAGAGACACTGCTGCATACATGGCTCGCAGGAATTTGTTTACCAGTGGCCTGGAGATGGAGAGGTCAGAGGTCATTTCCAGGAAGGAGGCCATGCGTGAGTCAGCTGAGCGCATCTCTATGAGTAAAAGGGTCAGTTTCTAATTTCAGTGTTATTTATGATAATGCAGAAATGCTATAATGGTCATTGCTTGGGTTCAGTATCAAGGCTAACTAAGATTAGCAACACAAGCTGGTAACTGTTGAATTTCACACAATGTTTTGTTTTCAGTGTTTTTCATCCAAACACTGGCATTATGTTCACTATTGCAGTAGATTTTGTACATTACATAGTGATTTGAAGAGATGCAAACTGTTGATGCAAAATAATCACTAGTTTATTGTTGCATCTATCGCTGCTTATTATGTGTGAGGCAGCCATATTGGATTTTAAGGTCAGGACGGGTGAAACACCTTTCCATTTCCTAGTTTAAATTCTGATTTTGGGGGCATTTAAGTTGTTATTTCCTCCTTGGAAAATGTCATCCAGCATTAGTGTTTGTTCAATAGAAGTGAAATATTATTTATTGACTATTTAAGGATTATATTTGCTAGATTTTTGGTGCAGCCAAAATATACAGCCCAGTCATCAAAACAAACAAACAAAAATGGTCTTGTTTACTATTTTTGAACGTTTGTCTTGAGTCAAGGTTTTTACCTATACAGAGGAGACATAATAATAATAATAATAATAATAATAATAATAATAATAATAATAATAATAATAATAGCGTGCCCTCTCCGGGTCGGGGAGGAGGTCCTGCCCCAAGTGGAGGAGTTTAAGTATCTCGGGATCTTGTTCACGAATGAGGGAAAACTGGAGCGTGAGATCGATAGGCGGATAGGTGCAGCGTCCGCAGTGAAGCGGGCGCTGTACCGGTCTGTCGTGGTGAAGAGAGAGCTGAGTCAAAAGGCAAAGCTCTCAATTTACCGATCGATCTACGTTCCCACCCTCATCTATGGTCATGAGCTTTGGGTTATGACCGAAAGAACAAGATCTCGGATACAAGCGGCTGAAATGAGTTTTCTCCGCAGGGTGGCTGGACTCTCCCTTAGAGATAGGGTGAGAAGCTCAGTCATCCGGGAGGGACTCGGAGTAGAGCCGCTGCTTCTCCACATCGAGAGGAGCCAGTTGAGGTGGCTCGGGCATCTGGTTAGGATGCCTCCTGGACGCCTCCCTGGTGAGGTGTTCCGGGCATGTCCCACCGGGAGGAGACCCAGAGGAAGACCCAGGATACGCTGGAGGGACTATGTTTCTCGGCTGGCCTGGGAACGCCTTGGGATTCCCCCAGAGGAGCTGCTCCAAGTGGCTGGGGAGAGGGAAGTCTGGGCCTCCCTACTTAGGCTGCTACCCCCGCGACCCGACCCCGGATAAGCGGAAGAAAATGGATGGATGGATGGATAATAATAATAATAATAATAATAATAATAATAATAATAATAATAAATTTAATTTATAACGCACTTTTCATTAACAAAAATCTCAAAGTGCTGGACATATAGATTGTCTCACACAAAAAGCTTTCAAGTCAGTTCCAAAATGCCTTTGCATATTTGTAATGTGTGAAATGACTGAATGCGCGCACATGCATGTGTGTGTGTGTGTGTGTGTGTGTGAGTTGGTTTATATTATATTTGGGGACTTAAACCAGCTCACACACCAGTCATTTGGGGACACCTTGGCAACTGGGGACAAAATATGGTCCCCAATTAGAAAAGCTTATACGTCTTGGCATTCAGCATGTGTGTGTGTGTGTGTTGGGGGGTGGGGTGTGTGTCTGTGGATCTACTGCTGTTCCTCTTCTGATCCACCAAAGGGAGGTAGTCACAGAGCTGAGTGGGTGGTGGATATGAAGTGAATGAGTTGGAGTGGAGAAATTTTAGATTACAAAGATAGAAAATAAATTAATTACAGCACATTGATTCATTAGATAATTTCAAAAGGGTGGTTTATGCAAGTTTATGCAACATTTTGTCAGTAGTTACTTGTTTATCTGCTTTAAAAAATATTAACGTTATTCAAATGTAGCTGCTATAAAAAATAGTTATTTGATGCATATTTACAAATATCTGCAGAATTATCACAGCTGTGAAATCATTGTAAAGCACTCATGGCTGGCAATGTTACAAACAACTTTCTTCATATTCTCATTGATTGACTGTATATTTAAAAGACAGTGCTCTATTACTACATTAATTAATTATTTTCATGTTTGAACAATAGCAGCAAACAGATCTGGTCACAAAACCAGAGACTGACTTGAACTGCTGAAAAGATTGCTGCAGGTCAACCCGGTTTATGTGGAAGGGAATAAAAAATCTACTTTGTTGCTCATAGTACGCTTCTATATTGTTCTCTTTTACAAAACCCCATTATTGTCTTATAGCCATCTATCAATCCATTATATTTGTCTACTTCTTCCTTTTTTGAGTCACGGGGGTCACTGGTGCCCATTGTCTTATATTTATATACAGTAAATACATATATATATATGTA
>JBBPBX010110700.1:0-10833 GCA_038048925.1 Garcialebias charrua | reverse complement strand
TCTCATGTCCTGTTCTCGGTCTCATGTCCTGTTCTCGGTCTCATGTCCTGTTCTCTGTCTCATGTCCTGTTCTCTGTCTCATGTCCTGTTCTCTGTCTCATGTCCTGTTCTCTGTCTCATGTCCTGTTCTCTGTCTCATGTCCTGTTCTCGGTCTCATGTCCTGTTCTCGGTCTCATGTCCTGTTCTCGGTCTCATGTCCTGTTCTCGGTCTCATGTCCTGTTCTCGTCTGTCTCATGTCCTGTTCTCTCTCGGTCTCATGTCCTGTTCTCGGTCTCATGTCCTGTTCTCTGTCTCATGTCCTGTTCTCTGTCTCATGTCCTGTTCTCTGTCTCATGTCCTGTTCTCGGTCTCATGTCCTGTTCTCTGTCTCATGTCCTGTTCTCGGTCTCATGTCCTGTTCTCGGTCTCATGTCCTGTTCTCTGTCTCATGTCCTGTTCTCGGTCTCATGTCCTGTTCTCGGTCTCATGTCCTGTTCTCGGTCTCATGTCCTGTTCTCTGTCTCATGTCCTGTTCTCTGTCTCATGTCCTGTTCTCTGTCTCATGTCCTGTTCTCTGTCTCATGTCCTGTTCTCTGTCTCATGTCCTGTTCTCGGTCTCATGTCCTGTTCTCGGTCTCATGTCCTGTTCTCTGTCTCATGTCCTGTTCTCTGTCTCATGTCCTGTTCTCGGTCTCATGTCCTGTTCTCGGTCTCATGTCCTGTTCTCGGTCTCATGTCCTGTTCTCTGTCTCATGTCCTGTTCTCTGTCTCATGTCCTGTTCTCTGTCTCATGTCCTGTTCTCTGTCTCATGTCCTGTTCTCTGTCTCATGTCCTGTTCTCTGTCTCATGTCCTGTTCTCTGTCTCATGTCCTGTTCTCGGTCTCATGTCCTGTTCTCGGTCTCATGTCCTGTTCTCTGTCTCATGTCCTGTTCTCTGTCTCATGTCCTGTTCTCTGTCTCATGTCCTGTTCTCTGTCTCATGTCCTGTTCTCTCTCTGTCTCATGTCCTGTTCTCTGTCTCATGTCCTGTTCTCTGTCTCATGTCCTGTTCTCGGTCTCATGTCCTGTTCTCTGGTCTCATGTCCTGTCTCATGTCCTGTTCTCGGTCTCATGTCCTGTTCTCGGTCTCATGTCCTGTTCTCGGTCTCATGTCCTGTTCTCGTCTCATGTCCTGTTCTCTGTCTCATGTCCTGTTCTCTGTCTCATGTCCTGTTCTCATGTCCTGTTCTCGGTCTCATGTCCTGTTCTCGGTCTCATGTCCTGTTCTCGGTCTCATGTCCTGTTCTCTGTCTCATGTCCTGTTCTCGGTCTCATGTCCTGTTCTCGGTCTCATGTCCTGTTCTCTGTCTCATGTCCTGTTCTCGGTCTCATGTCCTGTTCTCGGTCTCATGTCCTGTTCTCGGTCTCATGTCCTGTTCTCGGTCTCATGTCCTGTTCTCGGTCTCATGTCCTGTTCTCTGTCTCATGTCCTGTTCTCTGTCTCATGTCCTGTTCTCTGTCTCATGTCCTGTTCTCGGTCTCATGTCCTGTTCTCTGTCTCATGTCCTGTTCTCTGTCTCATGTCCTGTTCTCGGTCTCATGTCCTGTTCTCTGTCTCATGTCCTGTTCTCTGTCTCATGTCCTGTTCTCTGTCTCATGTCCTGTTCTCGGTCTCATGTCCTGTTCTCGGTCTCATGTCCTGTTCTCGGTCTCATGTCCTGTTCTCGGTCTCATGTCCTGTTCTCGGTCTCATGTCCTGTTCTCGGTCTCATGTCCTGTTCTCGGTCTCATGTCCTGTTCTCTGTCTCATGTCCTGTTCTCTGTCTCATGTCCTGTTCTCTGTCTCATGTCCTGTTCTCTGTCTCATGTCCTGTTCTCTGTCTCATGTCCTGTTCTCTGTCTCATGTCCTGTTCTCTGTCTCATGTCCTGTTCTCTGTCTCATGTCCTGTTCTCTGTCTCATGTCCTGTTCTCGGTCTCATGTCCTGTTCTCTGTCTCATGTCCTGTTCTCTGTCTCATGTCCTGTTCTCTGTCTCATGTCCTGTTCTCTGTCTCATGTCCTGTTCTCGGTCTCATGTCCTGTTCTCTGTCTCATGTCCTGTTCTCTGTCTCATGTCCTGTTCTCTGTCTCATGTCCTGTTCTCGGTCTCATGTCCTGTTCTCGGTCTCATGTCCTGTTCTCTGTCTCATGTCCTGTTCTCTGTCTCATGTCCTGTTCTCTGTCTCATGTGTCTCATGTCCTGTTCTCTGTCTCATGTCCTGTTCTCGGTCTCATGTCCTGTTCTCTGTCTCATGTCCTGTTCTCTGTCTCATGTCCTGTTCTCTGTCTCATGTCCTGTTCTCTGTCTCATGTCCTGTTCTCGGTCTCATGTCCTGTTCTCGGTCTCATGTCCTGTTCTCGGTCTCATGTCCTGTTCTCGGTCTCATGTCCTGTTCTCTGTCTCATGTCCTGTTCTCTGTCTCATGTCCTGTTCTCTGTCTCATGTCCTGTTCTCTGTCTCATGTCCTGTTCTCTGTCTCATGTCCTGTTCTCGGTCTCATGTCCTGTTCTCTGTCTCATGTCCTGTTCTCGGTCTCATGTCCTGTTCTCTGTCTCATGTCCTGTTCTCTGTCTCATGTCCTGTTCTCTGTCTCATGTCCTGTTCTCTGTCTCATGTCCTGTTCTCTGTCTCATGTCCTGTTCTCTGTCTCATGTCCTGTTCTCTGTCTCATGTCCTGTTCTCTGTCTCATGTCCTGTTCTCTGTCTCATGTCCTGTTCTCGGTCTCATGTCCTGTTCTCTGTCTCATGTCCTGTTCTCTGTCTCATGTCCTGTTCTCTGTCTCATGTCCTGTTCTCTGTCTCATGTCCTGTTCTCTGTCTCATGTCCTGTTCTCTGTCTCATGTCCTGTTCTCTGTCTCATGTCCTGTTCTCTGTCTCATGTCCTGTTCTCTGTCTCATGTCCTGTTCTCTGTCTCATGTCCTGTTCTCTGTCTCATGTCCTGTTCTCTGTCTCATGTCCTGTTCTCTGTCTCATGTCCTGTTCTCTGTCTCATGTCCTGTTCTCGGTCTCATGTCCTGTTCTCTGTCTCATGTCCTGTTCTCTGTCTCATGTCCTGTTCTCTGTCTCATGTCCTGTTCTCTGTCTCATGTCCTGTTCTCTGTCTCATGTCCTGTTCTCTGTCTCATGTCCTGTTCTCTGTCTCATGTCCTGTTCTCTGTCTCATGTCCTGTTCTCTGTCTCATGTCCTGTTCTCTGTCTCATGTCCTGTTCTCTGTCTCATGTCCTGTTCTCTGTCTCATGTCCTGTTCTCTGTCTCATGTCCTGTTCTCTGTCTCATGTCCTGTTCTCTGTCTCATGTCCTGTTCTCTGTCTCATGTCCTGTTCTCTGTCTCATGTCCTGTTCTCTGTCTCATGTCCTGTTCTCTGTCTCATGTCCTGTTCTCTGTCTCATGTCCTGTTCTCTGTCTCATGTCCTGTTCTCTGTCTCATGTCCTGTTCTCTGTCTCATGTCCTGTTCTCTGTCTCATGTCCTGTTCTCTGTCTCATGTCCTGTTCTCTGTCTCATGTCCTGTTCTCTGTCTCATGTCCTGTTCTCTGTCTCATGTCCTGTTCTCTGTCTCATGTCCTGTTCTCTGTCTCATGTCCTGTTCTCTGTCTCATGTCCTGTTCTCTGTCTCATGTCCTGTTCTCTGTCTCATGTCCTGTTCTCTGTCTCATGTCCTGTTCTCTGTCTCATGTCCTGTTCTCATGTCCTGTTCTCTGTCTCATGTCCTGTTCTCTGTCTCATGTCCTGTTCTCTGTCTCATGTCCTGTTCTCTGTCTCATGTCCTGTTCTCTGTCTCATGTCCTGTTCTCTGTCTCATGTCCTGTTCTCTGTCTCATGTCCTGTTCTCTGTCTCATGTCCTGTTCTCTGTCTCATGTCCTGTTCTCTGTCTCATGTCCTGTTCTCTGTCTCATGTCCTGTTCTCTGTCTCATGTCCTGTTCTCTGTCTCATGTCCTGTTCTCTGTCTCATGTCCTGTTCTCTGTCTCATGTCCTGTTCTCTGTCTCATGTCCTGTTCTCTGTCTCATGTCCTGTTCTCGGTCTCATGTCCTGTTCTCTGTCTCATGTCCTGTTCTCTGTCTCATGTCCTGTTCTCGTCTCATGTCCTGTTCTCGGTCTCATGTCCTGTTCTCTGTCTCATGTCCTGTTCTCTGTCTCATGTCCTGTTCTCTGTCTCATGTCCTGTTCTCTGTCTCATGTCCTGTTCTCTGTCTCATGTCCTGTTCTCTGTCTCATGTCCTGTTCTCTGTCTCATGTCCTGTTCTCTGTCTCATGTCCTGTTCTCGGTCTCATGTCCTGTTCTCTGTCTCATGTCCTGTTCTCTGTCTCATGTCCTGTTCTCTGTCTCATGTCCTGTTCTCTGTCTCATGTCCTGTTCTCTGTCTCATGTCCTGTTCTCTGTCTCATGTCCTGTTCTCTGTCTCATGTCCTGTTCTCTGTCTCATGTCCTGTTCTCTGTCTCATGTCCTGTTCTCTGTCTCATGTCCTGTTCTCGTCTCATGTCCTGTTCTCTGTCTCATGTCCTGTTCTCTGTCTCATGTCCTGTTCTCTGTCTCATGTCCTGTTCTCTGTCTCATGTCCTGTTCTCTGTCTCATGTCCTGTTCTCTGTCTCATGTCCTGTTCTCTGTCTCATGTCCTGTTCTCGGTCTCATGTCCTGTTCTCTGTCTCATGTCCTGTTCTCTGTCTCATGTCCTGTTCTCTGTCTCATGTCCTGTTCTCTGTCTCATGTCCTGTTCTCGGTCTCATGTCCTGTTCTCTGTCTCATGTCCTGTTCTCTGGTCTCATGTCCTGTTCTCTGTCTCATGTCCTGTTCTCTGTCTCATGTCCTGTTCTCTGTCTCATGTCCTGTTCTCTGTCTCATGTCCTGTTCTCTGTCTCATGTCCTGTTCTCTGTCTCATGTCCTGTTCTCTGTCTCATGTCCTGTTCTCGGTCTCATGTCCTGTTCTCTGTCTCATGTCCTGTTCTCTGTCTCATGTCCTGTTCTCTGTCTCATGTCCTGTTCTCTGTCTCATGTCCTGTTCTCGGTCTCATGTCCTGTTCTCTGTCTCATGTCCTGTTCTCGGTCTCATGTCCTGTTCTCTGTCTCATGTCCTGTTCTCTGTCTCATGTCCTGTTCTCGGTCTCATGTCCTGTTCTCTGTCTCATGTCCTGTTCTCTGTCTCATGTCCTGTTCTCTGTCTCATGTCCTGTTCTCTGTCTCATGTCCTGTTCTCTGTCTCATGTCCTGTTCTCTGTCTCATGTCCTGTTCTCTGTCTCATGTCCTGTTCTCTGTCTCATGTCCTGTTCTCTGTCTCATGTCCTGTTCTCTGTCTCATGTCCTGTTCTCTGTCTCATGTCCTGTTCTCTGTCTCATGTCCTGTTCTCTGTCTCATGTCCTGTTCTCTGTCTCATGTCCTGTTCTCGGTCTCATGTCCTGTTCTCTGTCTCATGTCCTGTTCTCTGTCTCATGTCCTGTTCTCTGTCTCATGTCCTGTTCTCTGTCTCATGTCCTGTTCTCTGTCTCATGTCCTGTTCTCTGTCTCATGTCCTGTTCTCTGTCTCATGTCCTGTTCTCTGTCTCATGTCCTGTTCTCTGTCTCATGTCCTGTTCTCTGTCTCATGTCCTGTTCTCTGTCTCATGTCCTGTTCTCTGTCTCATGTCCTGTTCTCTGTCTCATGTCCTGTTCTCTGTCTCATGTCCTGTTCTCTGTCTCATGTCCTGTTCTCTGTCTCATGTCCTGTTCTCTGTCTCATGTCCTGTTCTCTGTCTCATGTCCTGTTCTCTGTCTCATGTCCTGTTCTCTGTCTCATGTCCTGTTCTCTGTCTCATGTCCTGTTCTCTGTCTCATGTCCTGTTCTCGGTCTCATGTCCTGTTCTCGGTCTCATGTCCTGTTCTCGGTCTCATGTCCTGTTCTCTGTCTCATGTCCTGTTCTCTGTCTCATGTCCTGTTCTCTGTCTCATGTCCTGTTCTCTGTCTCATGTCCTGTTCTCTGTCTCATGTCCTGTTCTCTGTCTCATGTCCTGTTCTCTGTCTCATGTCCTGTTCTCTGTCTCATGTCCTGTTCTCTGTCTCATGTCCTGTTCTCTGTCTCATGTCCTGTTCTCTGTCTCATGTCCTGTTCTCTGTCTCATGTCCTGTTCTCTGTCTCATGTCCTGTTCTCTGTCTCATGTCCTGTTCTCTGTCTCATGTCCTGTTCTCTGTCTCATGTCCTGTTCTCTGTCTCATGTCCTGTTCTCTGTCTCATGTCCTGTTCTCTGTCTCATGTCCTGTTCTCGGTCTCATGTCCTGTTCTCTGTCTCATGTCCTGTTCTCGGTCTCATGTCCTGTTCTCTGTCTCATGTCCTGTTCTCTGTCTCATGTCCTGTTCTCTGTCTCATGTCCTGTTCTCTGTCTCATGTCCTGTTCTCTGTCTCATGTCCTGTTCTCTGTCTCATGTCCTGTTCTCGGTCTCATGTCCTGTTCTCTGTCTCATGTCCTGTTCTCTGTCTCATGTCCTGTTCTCGGTCTCATGTCCTGTTCTCGGTCTCATGTCCTGTTCTCTGTCTCATGTCCTGTTCTCTGTCTCATGTCCTGTTCTCTGTCTCATGTCCTGTTCTCTGTCTCATGTCCTGTTCTCTGTCTCATGTCCTGTTCTCTGTCTCATGTCCTGTTCTCTGTCTCATGTCCTGTTCTCTGTCTCATGTCCTGTTCTCTGTCTCATGTCCTGTTCTCTGTCTCATGTCCTGTTCTCTGTCTCATGTCCTGTTCTCTGTCTCATGTCCTGTTCTCTGTCTCATGTCCTGTTCTCTGTCTCATGTCCTGTTCTCTGTCTCATGTCCTGTTCTCTGTCTCATGTCCTGTTCTCTGTCTCATGTCCTGTTCTCTGTCTCATGTCCTGTTCTCTGTCTCATGTCCTGTTCTCTGTCTCATGTCCTGTTCTCTGTCTCATGTCCTGTTCTCGGTCTCATGTCCTGTTCTCTGTCTCATGTCCTGTTCTCTGTCTCATGTCCTGTTCTCTGTCTCATGTCCTGTTCTCTGTCTCATGTCCTGTTCTCTGTCTCATGTCCTGTTCTCTGTCTCATGTCCTGTTCTCTGTCTCATGTCCTGTTCTCTGTCTCATGTCCTGTTCTCTGTCTCATGTCCTGTTCTCTGTCTCATGTCCTGTTCTCTGTCTCATGTCCTGTTCTCTGTCTCATGTCCTGTTCTCTGTCTCATGTCCTGTTCTCTGTCTCATGTCCTGTTCTCTGTCTCATGTCCTGTTCTCTGTCTCATGTCCTGTTCTCTGTCTCATGTCCTGTTCTCTGTCTCATGTCCTGTTCTCTGTCTCATGTCCTGTTCTCGTCTCATGTCCTGTTCTCTGTCTCATGTCCTGTTCTCTGTCTCATGTCCTGTTCTCTGTCTCATGTCCTGTTCTCTGTCTCATGTCCTGTTCTCGTCTCATGTCCTGTTCTCTGTCTCATGTCCTGTTCTCTGTCTCATGTCCTGTTCTCTGTCTCATGTCCTGTTCTCGGTCTCATGTCCTGTTCTCGGTCTCATGTCCTGTTCTCGGTCTCATGTCCTGTTCTCTGTCTCATGTCCTGTTCTCTGTCTCATGTCCTGTTCTCTGTCTCATGTCCTGTTCTCTGTCTCATGTCCTGTTCTCTGTCTCATGTCCTGTTCTCTGTCTCATGTCCTGTTCTCTGTCTCATGTCCTGTTCTCTGTCTCATGTCCTGTTCTCTGTCTCATGTCCTGTTCTCTGTCTCATGTCCTGTTCTCTGTCTCATGTCCTGTTCTCTGTCTCATGTCCTGTTCTCTGTCTCATGTCCTGTTCTCTGTCTCATGTCCTGTTCTCTGTCTCATGTCCTGTTCTCTGTCTCATGTCCTGTTCTCTGTCTCATGTCCTGTTCTCTGTCTCATGTCCTGTTCTCTGTCTCATGTCCTGTTCTCGGTCTCATGTCCTGTTCTCTGTCTCATGTCCTGTTCTCTGTCTCATGTCCTGTTCTCTGTCTCATGTCCTGTTCTCTGTCTCATGTCCTGTTCTCTGTCTCATGTCCTGTTCTCGGTCTCATGTCCTGTTCTCGGTCTCATGTCCTGTTCTCGGTCTCATGTCCTGTTCTCTGTCTCATGTCCTGTTCTCTGTCTCATGTCCTGTTCTCTGTCTCATGTCCTGTTCTCTGTCTCATGTCCTGTTCTCTGTCTCATGTCCTGTTCTCTGTCTCATGTCCTGTTCTCTGTCTCATGTCCTGTTCTCTGTCTCATGTCCTGTTCTCTGTCTCATGTCCTGTTCTCTGTCTCATGTCCTGTTCTCTGTCTCATGTCCTGTTCTCTGTCTCATGTCCTGTTCTCTGTCTCATGTCCTGTTCTCTGTCTCATGTCCTGTTCTCTGTCTCATGTCCTGTTCTCTGTCTCATGTCCTGTTCTCTGTCTCATGTCCTGTTCTCTGTCTCATGTCCTGTTCTCTGTCTCATGTCCTGTTCTCTGTCTCATGTCCTGTTCTCTGTCTCATGTCCTGTTCTCTGTCTCATGTCCTGTTCTCTGTCTCATGTCCTGTTGTCTGTCTCATGTCCTGTTCTCTGTCTCATGTCCTGTTCTCTGTCTCATGTCCTGTTCTCTGTCTCATGTCCTGTTGTCTGTCTCATGTCCTGTTGTCTGTCTCATGTCCTGTTCTCTGTCTCATGTCCTGTTCTCTGTCTCATGTCCTGTTCTCTGTCTCATGTCCTGTTCTCTGTCTCATGTCCTGTTCTCTGTCTCATGTCCTGTTCTCTGTCTCATGTCCTGTTCTCGGTCTCATGTCCTGTTCTCTGTCTCATGTCCTGTTCTCTGTCTCATGTCCTGTTCTCTGTCTCATGTCCTGTTCTCTGTCTCATGTCCTGTTCTCGGTCTCATGTCCTGTTCTCTGTCTCATGTCCTGTTCTCTGTCTCATGTCCTGTTCTCTGTCTCATGTCCTGTTCTCTGTCTCATGTCCTGTTCTCTGTCTCATGTCCTGTTCTCTGTCTCATGTCCTGTTCTCGGTCTCATGTCCTGTTCTCGGTCTCATGTCCTGTTCTCGGTCTCATGTCCTGTTCTCTGTCTCATGTCCTGTTCTCTGTCTCATGTCCTGTTCTCTGTCTCATGTCCTGTTCTCTGTCTCATGTCCTGTTCTCTGTCTCATGTCCTGTTCTCTGTCTCATGTCCTGTTCTCTGTCTCATGTCCTGTTCTCTGTCTCATGTCCTGTTCTCGGTCTCATGTCCTGTTCTCTGTCTCATGTCCTGTTCTCTGTCTCATGTCCTGTTCTCTGTCTCATGTCCTGTTCTCTGTCTCATGTCCTGTTCTCGTCTCATGTCCTGTTCTCTGTCTCATGTCCTGTTCTCTGTCTCATGTCCTGTTCTCGGTCTCATGTCCTGTTCTCTGTCTCATGTCCTGTTCTCTGTCTCATGTCCTGTTCTCGGTCTCATGTCCTGTTCTCTGTCTCATGTCCTGTTCTCTGTCTCATGTCCTGTTCTCTGTCGGTCTCATGTCCTGTTCTCTGTCTCATGTCCTGTTCTCTGTCTCATGTCCTGTTCTCTGTCTCATGTCCTGTTCTCGGTCTCATGTCCTGTTCTCTGTCTCATGTCCTGTTCTCTGTCTCATGTCCTGTTCTCTGTCCTGTTCTCGGTCTCATGTCCTGTTCTCGGTCTCATGTCCTGTTCTCGGTCTCATGTCCTGTTCTCTGTCTCATGTCCTGTCTCATGTCCTGTTCTCGGTCTCATGTCCTGTTCTCTGTCTCATGTCCTGTTCTCTGTCTCATGTCCTGTTCTCGGTCTCATGTCCTGTTCTCGGTCTCATGTCCTGTTCTCGGTCTCATGTCCTGTTCTCTGTCTCATGTCCTGTTCTCTGTCTCATGTCCTGTTCTCTGTCTCATGTCCTGTTCTCTGTCTCATGTCCTGTTCTCTGTCTCATGTCCTGTTCTCTGTCTCATGTCCTGTTCTCTGTCTCATGTCCTGTTCTCGGTCTCATGTCCTGTTCTCGGTCTCATGTCCTGTTCTCGGTCTCATGTCCTGTTCTCTGTCTCATGTCCTGTTCTCTGTCTCATGTCCTGTTCTCTGTCTCATGTCCTGTTCTCTGTCTCATGTCCTGTTCTCTGTCTCATGTCCTGTTCTCGGTCTCATGTCCTGTTCTCTGTCTCATGTCCTGTTCTCGGTCTCATGTCCTGTTCTCTGTCTCATGTCCTGTTCTCGGTCTCATGTCCTGTTCTCGGTCTCATGTCCTGTTCTCGGTCTCATGTCCTGTTCTCTGTCTCATGTCCTGTTCTCTGTCTCATGTCCTGTTCTCGGTCTCATGTCCTGTTCTCATGTCCTGTTCTCTGTCTCATGTCCTGTTCTCTGTCTCATGTCCTGTTCTCGGTCTCATGTCCTGTTCTCTGTCTCATGTCCTGTTCTCGGTCTCATGTCCTGTTCTCTGTCTCATGTCCTGTTCTCTGTCTCATGTCCTGTTCTCTGTCTCATGTCCTGTTCTCATGTCCTGTTCTCGGTCTCATGTCCTGTTCTCTGTCTCATGTCCTGTTCTCTGTCTCATGTCCTGTTCTCTGTCTCATGTCCTGTTCTCTGTCTCATGTCCTGTTCTCGGTCTCATGTCCTGTTCTCTGTCTCATGTCCTGTTCTCGGTCTCATGTCCTGTTCTCGGTCTCATGTCCTGTTCTCGGTCTCATGTCCTGTTCTCTGTCTCATGTCCTGTTCTCGGTCTCATGTCCTGTTCTCTGTCTCATGTCCTGTTCTCTGTCTCATGTCCTGTTCTCTGTCTCATGTCCTGTTCTCGGTCTCATGTCCTGTTCTCGGTCTCATGTCCTGTTCTCGGTCTCATGTCCTGTTCTCGGTCTCATGTCCTGTTCTCTGTCTCATGTCCTGTTCTCTGTCTCATGTCCTGTTCTCTGTCTCATGTC
>JBBPBX010110698.1:0-10833 GCA_038048925.1 Garcialebias charrua | reverse complement strand
TTTTAACTTTCGTTTTGAACGACCGGTTTCTGATACAAGTTCTGAAGTCCACGCCCTTCAACGATCTGTTTACGCCCTCTGTAACAGCCAGTATCTGTAATGTGTTGTTGTTTTAAAATTAGCTCTTTTTTTATTACTCATTTGACTTACTGTTAGTGCTAGCTTAAGATAACTTACCGAAACCCGTCTGAGCGCGCCGCAATTTGCTGCTCCTTTTAGCATGAGACCACCCGAATCCGATGCTAATGTTAGCTTGTTCCTCTTCCGGTGTTCGCCAGCTCCGCTCGTTGCACGCGGCGATTTTGGGAGTTATCGCTGTTCCAGTCAAGACAACACAAAGTTCACCAAGTGTCTCCCGTAAATTAATCCGTAAGGAGAAGGTCCTCGCTGCTGCGAGGCTGCTGCGAGGCTGTACAGTTGAAGCTCCGCTCCATCGCGCCAGAAGAGGGTCCCGTTGCCGCCGGTCCCTACGCCGGGGGTCTGCTCGTTTAATTTTTACCGGCTGCGCGTTGGGAGCGATCGCAAATACACTAAAAATTGAACTAAAACATAAAAATAACAATTATACTTTATTTATAAAGCCATTTAAAAAAAAACACAGCTGCAACAAAGTGCTGTACACATGAAATTAAGAACATATAAACAAAAGATGAGATGAAATCATGAAAAACAACAGTCATGTGTTTAATACAGAAGTGGGTTGAGCCTAACCAGGGGTTGCTAGGTGAGGGGCTGGACTCAGGTTGGGGTGGGTTGTGGCTGCGGTTGGCTGCGGTTTGTGACGTCACAAACCGCAGGAAGTGCAAAACGAACTGTATTTTATCAAAGATAAATAAATCTACTTAGAGTAAATAAACCACTGGGTGCATTTTTTTGGCCTTAGGACTGTTTTTTTATGAAGTAAATACCCAAAGTTGAGTAAAAAAAACATTAAAAAGTTAATTTTGAATATGTGGTCCCCTTTAAAAATGGGAACCAGCACACTTCTTCTTCATTCTTCAGGCATTTTCTCACCCTCAAATATTCCATTAAATATTTGAGTCAAAAACCTCACTGCCATCTCCAAGACCTTTCCAAACCTCAACTGGTATGTCATCAGATCCTACTGCCTTCCCCTTCTTCATTCTTTTCAGAGCTTTCTGGACTTCACCCTCACTAATCTTTCCCACTTCCTGGTCCACAGATTCTATGACCTCTACTCTTCTTTCTCTTTCATTCTCTTCATTCATTATCTCCTCAAAGTACTCCTTCTATCTTCCTGTCACACTCTGCTCACTTGTTATAACATTACCATTCCTATCTTTAATAAGCCTAACCTGCTGCACATCCTTTCCAGCCTGGTCCCTCTGTTTTGCTAAGTCCTTCTCGCCCTCTTTACGGTCCACTCTCCAAAACAACTCATCATACGCCCTCTGCTTTGCCTTAGCTACTACCCTCTTTGCTCTATGTCCCGACTCCCATCTCCTTATATTCCTGTCTCCTCTCTTCAGTCCTTTCACTGTCATATTTCTTCTTGGCTAACCTCTTTGAACGGCGTCTTGCACTTCACTATTCCACCACCAGGTTTCCTTATCATCCATTCTCTGTCCAGATGACACACCTTCCTACCAGTGACGTGCGGTCAGGGGAGGCAAGTGAGGCCACGCCTCCCCTGTCATCATGGAAAGAAAAAAATGTAAATTGAAAAAATAAATGTAATTATTGTATTCTTTGATTTGTACTATAAACTTATTTTACTAAAAACTAAACTAGTTTTAACTTATTTTTTAGTCAAAATCACCAATGTTTCTTATTTAGCATTCAAATACAGTACTGAGATGAGACGTGCAGACGTGCGCAGAGAGGCACGGGCTGCTTGGCTTCACAGATTGCGCAATCACTCGGCTGACGTGCTGCACCTGCAGTGTGAGCTCTTATTCCTGCCCCTTTTATGTTGCTATTAAAATGTCCAAATACTTTTGCTATATAAACTACATTTCTATAGTTTAGCTGGTGAATATAATGTCTCGTGTTTTTGTCTAAAACTGTATGTGCGCTGAGCGATCTCATAAAACGGCTGTGAATCCACACACACACACACGGCGAGCCTCTGGAGGCGGGGCTAGTGAGCTCAGGGTTCTGCTTGAGCCTCGCGCTGCAGGAGGAAGTGACAGAGCAAAAAGAGTAACTTTTCACAATCTACAAATATCTAGAACATTAAACACTTAACTAAAAGTTTTAGTATTTTGTTAAAGGGGACCACAGATGCAAAATTCACTTTTTAATGTTTTTGTACTCAACTTTGGGTATTTACTTCATAAAAAAACAGTCCTAAGGCCAAAAAAATGCACCCAGTGGTTTATTTACTATAAGTATATTTATTTATCTTAGATAGAAACGGGCCGATTGCACTTCCTGCGGTTTGTTACGTCACAAACCGCAGCCACAACCCACAGCCACAACCCAGAGCCATATAAAGTGAGAGTTGCGACACTTTCATAGGCTGTGTCTCAATTCAGGGGCTGCGTCCTCATGAGGACCCAGCCTAGCTGGGCCGAGTAGGCCACGCACTCACAAGACCGGGTGGGCTGAGCGAAACTGCTGAAATGGGACGGTCTAGCCTTCAGGTTTGCCGGCATTGAAGTGGGTGGGGCGTTCTCTTGAAGTGGGTGGGAAGTTCTTGTGTGCGCGCTTGGTGTGTGTGGAAAGAGAAGGGACGCCGCTAAAATATATTAGTTAGCTGAATACATGTGTTTCTGAGTTTACTGTTTATTAAGAACTGATTACAAATCAGCTTATAAGGGGCGATCTGTTAAAAGCCAGAGTGGACCTACAAAATGCAACTTGTCCAGTAGCTCAGTTAGTAAATCAACCTGCGATTGGTGCAGAGATACTTTTCTCGAAGCTGGTTCGAATCTCACTCGGTACGGTTAAAACTTATTTTACGTTTGTCTTTTATTGGATAAAAAAACGAGGACTGAGATTAAAAGGAAGGAGTTTGTGAAACTCCTTTTTATTTTATCCAATAAAAGACAAAAGTAAAAAGTTTTAACCGCACCGAGTGAGATTCGAACCAGCTTCGAGAAAAGTATCTCTGCACCAATCGCAGGTTGATTTACCAACTGTGCTACTGAACAAGTTGCATTTCGTAGGTCCACTCTGGGTTTTAAAAGATTGCCCCTCAGAAAATCCTTGCTAAGCACGTGTAAAATAATCTGATTTGTAATCAGTTCTTCAAAAACAGTAAACTCAGAAGCACTAATATACTGTATATTCAGCTAACACATTTTTTTTTGTCGTTTCTGTAGTTAAATTTTAATGAGATATATTCGAGCTGAGGTTGTTTGAGATGACTAAATAAAGGTTGAATGAATATTCGCGCTGAGGTTGTTGTTAAAACGAGCTGATGACTCAACAACACGCAGCAGCCCCGACACTGCACGCAGAAAGTCCCACCCCCCGCGAAATCTCTGCTGGCGCTATGAATTCTGGGATAGCCTCCGTCTGGAAGGATTCACGAATGCATCCTCAGATTTCGACAGGAAGTAGGCCGCATTCCTCGGCCGCATGAGGAGGAGTCTTCGAATTGGGACAGTCCTCCGCGCGGGGCAATGACGTATGCGGCCGACAAATGCGCACTCATGAGGATGCAGCCCCTGAATTGAGACACAGCCATAACACACGACTGCACACCATCATACAGCTCCAACCACTTCATCAAGTTTGCGGACGACACAACAGTGGTGGGTCTCATCAGCAACAACGATGAGACGGACTACAGGAACGAGGTGAGCCGCCTGGCCTTGTGGTGCGGACACAACAATCTCACTCTCAACGTGGAGAAGACAAAGGAGATTGTTGTGGACTTCAGGAAGAGGGATGCACAACATGCCCCTCTGACCATCAACAGCACCGCAGTGGAGAGAGTGGACAGCACCAAGTTCCTGGGAGTGCACGTCTCAGAGGACCTGTCCTGGAGCAGGAACACTGCATCACTGGCCAAGAAGGCTCACCAGCGCCTCTACTTTCTCCGCAAGCTGAAAAGGGCTGGAGCTTCAACCCCCATCATGTGCACCTTCTACAGGGGTGCCATAGAAAGTGTCCTGACCAGCTGCATCACGGTGTGGTTTGGTGCATGTACTGCATCCTGCCGCAAGAGCCTCCAGCGCATCGTGAGAGCAGCTGAGAAGATTCGTCGGCACCTCCTTCCCCTCACTGCAGGACTTACACAGCAACCGCCTCACTCGGAAAGCCCTCTGCATGGCAGGTGATCCCACACACCCACTACACAGCTGCTTCAGACTGCTGCCATCAGGGAGGAGACTGAGGAGTCTCCAGGCTCGAACCAGCAGACTGAGAGACAGCTCTGTTCATCAGGCAGTCAGGATGCTAAACACTCTGCCTGCTCTGCCTCCCCTCCCATTTGAACTGCCTTAACACAAAAAACTTTCTCACACATTACCACACAACACAAAGTTTTTAACACTGGACTCTGTGTCATCAAACGGGTTATTCACTAAACTCTCGGTCATGTGCTCATTCAGTTTGCACTACTTCTCATATTTGCACTAATGTTTGTATTACATCACTGCCTATAGTCATACTACTGTTTACATTCACTGTTTACATACTACTGTTTACATTCACTGTTTACATTTATTAATACTGTTTACATTTATTACTACTGTTTACATTTATTACTACTGTTTACATTTACACTACTTTTATATCTACACTACTGCTGATACATATACAGTATTCTCTGACCAGCCTTATTTAAGGATGCCCAATGTGCCTTACTGCATATGCCACTTTGCCTCTATACCAACATCAACTACCTCATACATATACTGTGTACATTAACTCATATGCTGCTTTGCCACTCTTTGCAAATGTCAATGCTAGAACCTTCAGTTTATTTTATAGATATACTTTTTATTTTATACTACTATGCAAAAACTCAGGACAGTATTACACTTTTATTATTTCATTTTATGCTTATGTTCATTAAATGTTTAGTGTTTTAGTGTTGGTGTAAATTTTCATACTTTTATACTACTATGCAAAAACTCAGGACAGTGTTACACTTTTACTATTTTATGCTTATGTTTATTAAATGTTTCAGTGTTTTAGTGTTTAAATGGTTACTGTTGCACCGAGGGACTGAGAGAAACGCAATTTCAATCCTGTGTATGTCCTGTACATATTGCAGTTCTGACAATAAAGTTGACTTTGACTTTGACTTTTATATATATATATATATATATCANCATGAGGTTCAAAAGATTTACCTGACTAAATAAAGGTTGAATGAATGAATGAATTTAGAGTTAAATGTTTATGCAATACAGTAGGCTGAAATCTTAGTTTACGTTTGTATTTTGAATTATTTGTGATGGACTGGAGACATGTCCAGGGTGTCCCCTGCCTCTCGCACAGTGACTGCTGGATAGGCACCAGTGACCTCCGGGACCCGATTAAAGCTGCTGCATTCTATTCATATACCCATCTGCTCACAATTCAGGCTGCTGTATTTATACTGTATTATTTGACATTATTAATGTTTGCTACAAGCATACATTATTGTTTTAAATAAATGTTTTATTTGTTTACATTATTGTTTAATCTTTTCATGATTTCAATTGAAAATCGTTTCAGAATCGAAAATTGTTTCAGAATCGAAAATCGTTTCAGAATCGAAAATCAATCCTGGAATGAAAATCGTTTTGGAATCGAAAACCGATTTTTTAAATCGAATCGGTGCATCAAAAATTGGAATCGAATTGATTCTCCAGACACGGAGAGATTTGCACCCCTAATCCACACCATGGTAAAACAGTTTGAACCCTGCTCCAATGCTGCGAGCCTTGCTGCCTTTCCACTTGGTCTCTTGGACACATAAAACATCTACCTTTCTTCTCTGCATCATGTCAGCCAGCTCTCTACCTTTGTCTGTCATTGTCCCCACATTTAGAGTTGCAACCCTCAGTCCTACATTCTTCACTTTCCTCCTCTCCCTCTGTCTCCTGACACGTTTCCCTCCTCGGGGTCTTCGACTAACAGTAGCACAATTTCCGCCGGCACCCTGTTTGTCAACAGCACCGGTGGCGGTCGTTGTTAACCCGGGCCTTGATCGATCCGGTATGGTTTCACTTTGATGAACTCGCATATGGTTTTGGCAAAAGAGTTTTACATCGGATGCCCTTCCTGACACAACCCTCACCATTTACCCGGGCTTGGGACCGGCACAAGAGATACACTGGCTTGTGCTCCCTAGTGGCTGGTTTGTGTTTATGCTATTAGTGCTTAGTGTATTTTTAGTTGATGTTTTTCTTAGTTCATATCTTAGATCTTAATACTGTTTTTCTTTTACATTTTATTGTTGGATGGAACTGGGACCCTGTGTACATAATCTTGTTCCATCACATGTACCACATGTGGTGCGAATAAAGAATCTCTGACTCTGATATGTGTCCTGTGGTGGACTGAAGACCTGTTCAGGGTGTCCCCCGCCTCTCGCATAGTGATAGCTGGACATGGGCACCCGTGACCCAAAAGGGAAGAAGTGGGTAAAGATGATGGATGGATGTAAACAACTAAACAAATAAAAATGATAAAGTCTGATTCTGTTATTTTCCTGACAGGATGGAGTCTGAGCTGATTGACTGGCAGCAGCAGAAGGCGGAACTTGAACAGGAAGTGTGTCATCTGCAGCAGGAGCTGGCGGAGAGTCGAGCAGAGAGGGAGGAGCTGGACTCTAGGAGCAGAGCCTTGACTGACAGGGTGAGGAGGAGGAGGAGGGGGTCATGTGATCACAAGGTGAAAACCATTAATCTCACCTGTTCTCTCTGCAGCTGCATCAGGAGCTATTTCCTTCACTCAACACCT
The DNA here is from genome assembly GCA_038048925.1 of Garcialebias charrua. Lineage (NCBI taxonomy): Eukaryota > Metazoa > Chordata > Actinopteri > Cyprinodontiformes > Rivulidae > Garcialebias > Garcialebias charrua. The sequence continues at coordinate 3,966 of JBBPBX010110698.1, read as the reverse complement.
CCATGCGTGAGGAGGAGGAGCAGAGGAAGTGGAGGAGGACGCTGAGGGAGAGCCGGGAGCGGGAGGCCCGACAGGCGTTACTTGTACACCGCCTGCAGAACAAGGTGAGGCCACTGGGAGGCCTAACCATAAATTAGCGGAGCCTCTGAATCCTGCACTGTACAGCAGGGGGCGGAGCCTCTGAATCCTGCACTCTGTAAATTCGATGATAAATCTATCACGCCTTGGTCTGCTACCTTCTTATATCTCCTCCCACAAGTCACATCATCAGTGCAGTTACAGCGTGCGCTCTCAGGACATAATTACCTGCAGCGTTCCCTCAGTACGGACTGAATTAGGCACTTAGCACTTTGAGATTTTCATTAATGAAAAGTGCGTTATAAATTGAATTCATTATTAGGGGCGGCCGTGGCACAGTGGTAATGGCAGTCGACCCCCAATCGGAAGGTCGGAGGTTCGAGTCCCGCATCCGCCCACCATGTGTCGTTGTGTCCCTGGGCAAGACACTTAACCCCGAGTTGCTCCCGGTAGGTCTGGATAGCGCCCTACAAGGCAGGCTACCACTAACGGTGTATGAATGTGTGTATGAATGGGTAGATGGCTCGTATTGTAAAGCGCTTTGGGGCTCCTCAGAGGGGGCTGGAAGGCGCTATATAAATAAGCTCCATTTACCATTTTATTATTATTATTATTATTATTATTAAAAAGGCGTTTTCCTACTCCTATAACCTGTAACACCTCGCAACAGGAACTGTGCACCTTAATTTCTTTAGGGGGTTTTAAACATTTGATAATGTCAATAGAAACATCAAAGCAAATCCAATAATTTTCAGTCGGAGCATCTGGGCAGTTTATTTTTTATAGAAACATTTCACCCTCCATCCGGAGGGCATCATCAGTCAGAGGAGTTCCAGCAAACTGTTTCCCCACCAAGCAGTAAACAACACCTTAAGTGGACCAACCAGTTTGCTGGAGCCAAGATGGTTTCTGAGGACCATCCTGTCCCTCGTCGACTCCTCCCAGACAGGCAGCCACAGCCAAAGTTGTTCAAGACAAGAAAGTTCATGCTCAGTAATCCAGGTACCAAATCCAATAATTCTCAGTCGGGTCATCTGGACAGTCCCGACTGAGAGTTATTGGATTTGGTACCTGGATTATTGAGCATGAACTTTCTTGTCACAGCAAATATGTTCTTGTTTTTTAGTACAGGTAGTCCCCGACTTACGACGGAGTTTCGTTCCTGCGCTGCGTTGTAACCCGAATTTCGACATAAGTCGGAACATACGTCCAAACTGCACCTTATACGTACAGTACTGTATTTTACCAAGCACTTAGCCTATCCTAACACAGTACCCTACATAATTATCAAAAAACGCATACATTTGGGGAGAGGTTCCGGGTCATGACCGAGACGGCAGCTTGAACTCAGTGCTAATCAACGGTTTTACAAAAACAACCCAAAAACAAATTATATTTAACCTAAAGGGAGATTTTACTGAAGATGGAGAGTAGGGTTGTCTCACGACGGAGGAAAACGACTGGTGCAGCGACAATTAACGAGGAAGAACAGCAAAGCAACCGAAGCTGCACCCCGCTCCACGAGGCTGAGGAGGGGGCAATGGAGGAGGCTAGCTTGAATAGCATACTCGCAGAACTTAGAGATTTCAGACGGGACAACAAGCAGCAGCTTCTGGAGATCCAACAAGACCAGCGCCGAACGAACGACAGGTTAGATGAGGCAGAGAGTCGAATCGAAGAAGTAGAAACAGCCATGCAAGCGGCGTCTTCTCTAATTAAACGACTCCTTCAGCGCCAGGACAACATGGAGGCTAAGCTAACTGATCAGGAGGGCCGCGCACGCCGAGATAACGTAAGGATTTATGGCATTCCTGAAAAGGCTGAGGGTGACAACATTGAGGGCTTCACAGAAAAACTGCTCCGGGACTGTTTAGACCTCCCGCAAGATGCGGAGCTCAAAATTGAAAGAGTCCACAGAGCGTTGGCCCCCACAGCCCCCAAAGCACAAGCAAAGCCTCGCTCGATCATTGTAAAGTTTGCCAGCTACAAAACTAAGGAGGAAGTTATTCGCAGAGCCTGGCAGAAAAAACAAATGCAGTACTGTACAACAATGAGCGCTTCTACATCGACCACGACTATCCACCAGCTATTATCAAGAAACGTGCAGAGTATAACCAAATAAAGAAGATACTGAAGGAGAAAAAAATCAAATTCCAAACCCCCTACCCAGCAAGGCTGCGTGTGTTCTACAGAGAGGAGACCCGCATGTACCAGACTGCAGCGGAGGCGACATCAGACATGGCATCACGGGGATTCCAGGTCACTGTCATCCATCCTCCGGTCAACCCGATCCAGCAGGAGCTACAACAGCTTTCATCTTTGCAGACGGCTGGGCACCGGGAGGCAGAAACATCGAGCAGCGCACAAACCCAGCAGAGCGAGGACCCCCAGAGGAGGATTAAAGAAAAGCTGCAGGAATACAGGCATCAACCTTCCACCTGTAAGTGACTATTTGAAGAAACTGCGATGGGATCTGCATAAAATAACAGAAAGCTGTCCCTTCAAGTGTTTAACTGTACCCTTGTTTACTCCGGACTAATATTAGACTTAATGGTTGAAGCACATAATGGCTAAAACTACAACACAGCCATCTCAGTGGGCCCCACCATACACGATGAGTGGGCTTTCCCCTGACAGGAGCTCTAACATCTTCAGCTCCTTTAAGGTTCAGTTCTTAGGAACCTCTGTTCTGGAAGAAAATCTTCTGTTAAGGACTTTGTTATATTTTTGTTATGTTCATGTTTTACTGTTATCGTTGTGGGGGTGCATTCTATTTTTAGTATTAAAAAAAGATATGGTTTTATTCAGCAATGAGACACTTAAAAAAAAAAAAGTAAACATGGCTAATAAACAAACCATAAAATTAGCATCATTTAATGTAAATGGGGTTCTTAACCCCATGAAGAGAAAAAAAATACTATCTAAAATGAAGAAGGAAAAGGTGCAGATAGCTATGCTGCAAGAGACACATCTTAATCTGAGGAACATGAAAAATTAAAAAGGATGGGCTTCTCTAAAATATATTACTCATCATATAAGTCCGGTCATAGATGGGGCGTGGCCACATTAATATCGCAGAACATTCCATTTGAACTAACTTCTGAAACCAATGACAAAGAAGGGAGATATTCATTGATAACAGGTAGAATAGATGGAGTCAATGTAACACTATGTAATGTATATGCTCCACCTGGCAGTGACTTTTCATTTTATAAAAAACTTTTTGATTTAATGGGACAATCAACGGGTTTACTTATTTGTGAAGGGGACTGGAATTTAAGACTCAATCCACAGCTGGACGCTTCAAAACAAATTCCCCAAACATCTTTACAAAAGAAAATTAAAATTCTCATGTCAGAATATGGTGTTATAGATATCTGGAGGAGTTTATATCCAACAAGCCGTGATTACACGCATTTCTCCCATGCACATACGGTATATTCTAGAATAGATTATTTCTTCACTTTTAAAAGAGATTATCATAAGATTAGTAACTGTGAAATTGGCAACATTGACCTCTCTGATCATGCCCCCCTATTATTAACTTTAAAATTAGATGCGGACCCTAAAAGTACACAATGGAGATTAAACACGAGTGTACTGAATGACTTCCAATTTATAAAACTAATCAAATCTGACATAAATATATTTCTAAAAGAAAACAATAATGGAGAGGTTAGTCCAGAAATAGTTTGGGATACACTTAAAGCAGTTATGAGGGGTAAAATTATATCTTTTTGTGCCCAAAAAAAGAGAGCAAACCAATTAAAACTATCAGAATTGAACAAGGAAATAAAAGAGGTTGAGACAAAACATAAGAAAGATTTAAAACCAGAACACAGTATAAAGCTTAAAATATTAAAGGGGACCACACATGCAAAATTCACT
>JBBPBX010110697.1:0-10833 GCA_038048925.1 Garcialebias charrua | reverse complement strand
TTTTTGATGAATGTTTTATTTTGTCTCTTGTAAATGAATGAATAAATAAATTAAATAAAATATTAAATAGCTTTACATCTGCTAAGTTCTTGGCATAAACCAACACAGACATGTTCCTGTTTTTAGTGTTTTACATGCTTTATATTGTAGCTGTATTATGATATGATGCAAAGCCACGGAGCTCCAGGCGGAAGCTGAAACAGCTGCCGTAATCGAGCGCCCATCCCGGGATGAAAAAGAAAAACACACCGCTGGCTGAAGCCCTGAGCTCGATGGAATGTCCGGCCGGCGTAAAACTAACTTGACCACGGTTTAATGTGACGCAGATGTGTTCATATAGCTCTGCAAACATTGAACGTTGTTGTCTTGCGGTGTTGAGTGTAATATTTCCACACAACGCACATGTTACGATGAAAAGTCGGCTAGCTGCTAGCTAAGATGCTACAGTACTCACCAGTGTTGTCCGATCTTGCGACAGAAACAAGCGTCCAGCATGTAAACAATCCATAACGTGACCAGCTCCATGTAAACAATCCATAACGTGACCAGCTCCATGTAAACAATCCATAACGTGACCAGCTCCATGTAAACAATCCATAAACAAACGACCCGCTCTTTCAAAACGATGCCAAAACAAACCCAACAGAGTACTCAGTCAGCCCCTCACGCTTGTAGCTGCCTGCAAACTATGAACTGGATTTCCTGAATGTGAGGCGGGTCTTGTTACTCTGGGTTCATGAGACACGCCTCCGTTCAGGAAATCCATCCCATAGTTTGAAGCCAACGTGCATCATGGGTTGGATCGATACGTAAACAAGGCTGGTATCGGTATGTGCCATGAGCATTGGTTCCGCTACTGCTCGGAGCACGGGCCACAGGGCGGGCCGGCCAGGGTCCATCATACGCGGGCATGGGACCGTGCGGGACCGTGTGAGTTCCCACGCTCGCATCTGCGGCTGCCGCGGCCTCATCATCCACCGGCAGACCCCCGCTGTCGGGACCACCTGTGGCTGCTGCTGCCGAGGTGGCGGCCCGCAGCCGCTCCACAGCCAACACCACCAGCAAACATCTGAGTTATTTTTATACATTTTGTAGCATCTGCCTGAAGGGCTCGTCTCTTTTTAATCCTATTTTTTTCGGCGCCTCTCGCTGCTCTCCATGCTGTGTTGTCTTCTCCTCTCTGTGTATGGCTGATTGATTGGTCTAAAGGGGAGGGGCTGATCTGGTCGGGCCGCCCCGCCCGCCAAAGAGTGCTGAGAGATCTCATTGGATTAAATCGATGTCGTTCAAGAAAATCAACCAATCGGCCGTCGCGATTCACAAAAAAATATTTTTTTGGTTCATGAGTGACAGGACCGGCCCAAAAATCACCGACGGGCTGGCCGGCCCACCGGGCAAATGCCCGGTACGCCCGATTGCCAGTCCAGCGCTGCACGCAGGTGAGGCAGGCAAGCTGACGTGACATGGCAGGAAACCATTATTTTAGAACATAAAAAAGGATTTAGTATTCTGTGACTAATCTTATTCTATTTTTAACTGGTCCAGGAACTCTTATCAGATTATTTTATCAGCGAAAGTCAGCGCGTTTTCCTCAATTTTTTCTTTTTTTTTTTCACTCAGTCCCACACTTTATTTATTTTATTTGTTTGTGGGTTTAATTTTCAATACCTTCATTCCTAATGTATTATAACGTATTTACGCATGGTAATATACAAATACATCACCTCACCAGATCCCGCCTCCACTTAATCAAAAGTCAAATTATAAGTGGATTTAATTGACACTGTTTTATAGTTAGCCACAAAACCTAACGAGATTAACAGTGAACTCGGTCTAGGGTTTCAGGAGCGACGGCGAATATTTATTCTAGAACCCCACTCCCCCTCAACCAGATTGATCCGTCAATCAACTGGGTGCGCAACCACTGCGTGTTTTTACTCTGGGATCTGGAGTCTTGGCTGGAAACTTATAATTCTACTTTTAATTTTAACGTTTTTTTTCACGTATTTACCCTGGAGTCCAAACACTGAGTAAAATTTGCCTATAAAATTTCCAATCACAGATTTCGTTTAAACAGGAATCTGCTTACCTTTTTTGTTGGAGTGACCGGTCACTGATCAGTGTTCTGGACTCGTGCTGTCCCTTCCTGTCCGCGTGCAACCAATTTCGGTGGAACCTCCAAAATTGTCGGCGTTGCTCTTTATTCGCCCAGAGCTCGTTGTTTGGTTCACTTTGGATCAGAAAAAAGGAGGTACGCTGAATACACAACAAACGCTCACTTAAAGTTCCAAACCAGTTTAATTAATCATAAGTTTAAAAAGTCACAGAATACATTTGTTATATTTTATAAGCTATATATATATATATATGATCTCATATGAGAAGACAGAGAGAGAAAGAAAGAAAGATAAGAGAACAAAGAGAACATGAATGCGCATTCATGGAGACAGCATACAACCTGATGGGTTGGTCCCTTGTGGCCTCCTGCGTTGTCTGATGGAGGAGGGAAACTTATACTTTTATACTCTTCTGTGGGGGTGTTTTCTGCTCTCAACCAATAAGAGAAGTTCTGCTTTGTTTTCTTGTAGGGTGTTTCCTGCCTTAACCAATAAGAGCAGTTTTGCTTTGTTTTCTTGTCTTACTCCACTGCCAGAAAGCTTCTGTTCTGGTTTACCCAGGCCTCAGGGGGTTTCAGCTTACTCTGGTTTCCAAAACTAAATATACAACAATGCTGAGCACCCACAAATCACACACACACTAGTAGACCACCAAGTGACCAATCAGTGCAACTGGACACCAAACCACACCAAAGACACACATAGATTAGGGCTGTTCTGACACTCCCTGGCTAAGCAAACATGCAGAACCAGAGAGTGGCTTTCAGTGGACTTCTCCCAAGCCAAATATCTGCAAAGTCATAAAACTGACAGACAGACAGAGAGGACACAAACTGCATCATTTGAAAACCCCTTCTGGTGGAATAAAAACACGAAGAATAAAACTTTTATTTCACAACACTGGACACCAAAAAAACTTGCAAATTGTTAAGTAAAACTTCAAGCCCCCCCCCCTGGATCTCATGAGCCAATTGGTTTGGGGAAGGCCTAACTGTGGGTAATTCCTTAGTGAGTTAAATCTGTTAACTTAAACTAAATTCTGTAATTTGGCTATAATAATAATTGTTTCTTTAAACTTAAAATAAAATTCCATTCTTACTATCTAAAACATTTGTATTTAATGGCAAAAAACAACAACAACAAATGATTTCATTCTTCAGTGAAAATGAGTAATCACTCACTTTGATTCGAGGTTAGTTTTTAATTAGTAAGTTGTTCTTAATTAGCATGATCATTGTAGCAGGAGACAGGAGACGATTTATACTCACTTAAAATACTTTACCTTTTTCATAGTCTGTGGAAAAAGTCTAAACATACATACAGACATAGACAGACATATACGTACAGACAGACATACAGCCGTATAGACAGACATACAGCCATAAACATATATATAGACATACAGCGCTGTAGTAATAAAGAATTCACAATACAAACATGTGGTTCATGTTCTCAAAATAAGTCCAGTCTATAGTCAGGGTCAGTCGTGTTTTAAAAATATAGAACCACCACATTTCAAAATCAACCTTTCAAATCAACCTTTTGAATAGATCCAAACTCCAGGGCCTCCCCCATCGTTTTTCTCTTTGGATCTGTTAAAAATAAATACCTGTTTATTAAACGACATATACAGTACCTGTTTATTAAACAACATATATAAAAGCAATGTGGTTTGTAGGTTTATCTGATTTATCCTACAGTACAACGTGCTTCTTAAATGATCCTTTAAATGGCTATGCTGTTGAATATAAAAATCTAAAAAGTTATTTTTGTACAACTGATGATCTAATCAATGAATGAGCTGTTTCCTTTTATGAGCCATCATCAATGTTATTAGTGATATATTCTTTATTATTATTAGTTATTTCTAGGAACACTTCCTAATATTCCCTTATTTGCATATATAGGAATGAGTTTCCACTGAGTGTCAGGCAGGCTCCCTCACTCACAGTCTTTAAGTCTCGATGAAAAAACCCACTTTTATTCTCTCACCTTTCACATGACGTGATTTGTTTTGATCCTCTCTGTAATATACACTGTTCACTATTTTAGCTAGTTTCTGTTGTTATTTCTATATATTTTGTTTTTGTTTTGTTTTCCTGTCTGCTTGGCTTGTTTCTATTGTACAGCACCTTGGTTGGCCCTGCGTCAGCCTAAGTGCTCTATAAATAAAGTGGTATGGTATAAACAATCTAAGATTTAAAGCATAAAGCTATAAAAATTGTTCTAAAAATGTCTTAATCAATTCCTTTGTGGAAAACCAGACCAACCAAAATGCACTCCCGTCAAGGATAATCTGCTATCCTTCCTTCAGCTCCACAAAACATTGAATGTCTGTGGAGACACAATTTTAATCTGCAAAAAACAAAAAATATAAATATTAACTTGTTTCAGGGTTATGAGCTGGGATCATTATCTCTGTTTCATCACGGAGTTACAGGAAGCGGAAAAATAAGTCGTCAGACCCACATAAGTACAATATAAACTACAAATTCTGTGGCCTTGCTTGTCTAGCAGGCCATATCATGAGAATGTGTTTCATTAAATAAAATTAATCATAGCAGACTGCAGTTTTGAAACACGATACCAGGATTATTGACAGATCTTCACAGATCCATACGGGGGGCATGACCTTTTGCTGGACAGTTGGCGTGGTTGACTTCAAGACCTGTTCTCTTTGTCTTTCTGGAGAACCTGTTCAGCTCCCTCTTGTCACAGCATCCAGTGAGATCTTTGTTTCTGGGTGAGATCTTTGCTTCTGGGTGAGATCTTTGTTCATCATCGATCCTTCATCACCCGGACCGCATATTCTGGTCATTTGTGTTTGATGACCTTGTTCTGACAGTTCTTTGTGAAAGTCTTTGTGGTGTCTTTTGCTCAGATAAAAATCCAGTGCACCGCCCTCGTTCAGTGCCATATTTTTTTAAGCCCCTCAAATGTTTATTTTGAGCAGGGCAACCTGGGAGTCCAGTCATGGTGTTCTCGGTGAAGTCAGTGAGCCAGTTTCTGGACACGCCCTTAATATTAAATCTGATCCGATCCAATCAATAACCACAGTAGTTTGTGATTCAAAAATTCAGACGTTGCATGTGTTCTTTGACATGACCCTATCTTAATATATGTATTACTAACTATGTGTTCTGCAAAGTGTCGTGAGGTCCTTCAGACTTACGCTTTCCGCTCCACAAACACCGTGAGGCCGCTTCTAAGAAAAAAAAAGAGAAAATAGAAAAATGTAAAAATCCTTAACAAACCAGGTTCAAAGTAATCATGTTATTTCTATAAGCATTTACCTTGAATAGAGTCACCTCTGTAAGTCTGGTTTGCACAATGGAATTTAAAATGTTCATTACATAAAAGTGAATTTTCAACAGAGGCATCCTTTTAACACTACTTTGACTAAGGCTACGCTTTTTTGCGCAAGTGAACTTTGCTTCTAAATCCCCCGGTCCATTTCAGTGGGCTATATAATGTCCATTCAAATGCTAATGACCCTACTAAAGACCCATTAATTGTACACCTACACCCCCACCCCCTACCCCTCAGTCCAAAATCCTTGGACCCAGTGCAGGCCTTGTATAACACATAAGCATTTATCGCTGCCAGGTCAAGCATGTTGTAGAACACGGCGATGGGCCGCACCGTATATAAATGTGCAATCTGGTCCATTATACCGGTGTGTCAGTTGACCTCGGGTCATGTGACCTGTGTCGGTCCGTCAGTTGACCTCATGTCGTGTGACCTGTGTCGGTCCGTCAGTTGACCTCAGGTCATGTGACCTGTGTCGGTCCGTCAGTTGACCTCGGGTCATGTGACCTGTGTCGGTCCGTCAGTTGACCTCAGGTCATGTGACCTGTGTCGGTCCATCAGTTGACTTCATGTCATGTGACCTATGTCGGTCCGTCAGTTGACCTCAGGTCATGTGACCTGTGTCGGTCCGTCAGTTGACCTCGGGTCATGTGACCTGTGTCGGTCCGTCAGTTGACCTTAGTTCATGTGACCTGTGTCGGTCCATCAGTTGACTTCATGTCGTATGACCTATGTTGGTCCGTCAGTTGACCTCAGGTCATGTGACCTGTGTCGGTTCGTCAGTTGACCTCGGGTCATGTGACCTATGTCTGTCCGTCAGATGACCTCGGGTCATGTGACCTGTGTCGGTCCGTCAGTTGACCTCAGGTCATGTGACCTGTGTCGGTCTATCAGTTGACTTCATGTCGTGTGACCTATGTCGGTCCGTCAGTTGACCTTAGGTCATGTGACCTGTGTCGGTCCGTCAGTTGACCTCGGGTCATGTGACCTATGTCGGTCCGTCAGTTGACCTCGGGTCATGTGACCTGTGTCGGTCCAGTCAGTTGACCTCAGGTCATGTGACCTGTGTCGGTCCATCAGTTGACTTCATGTCGTGTGACCTATGTCGGTCCGTCAGTTGACCTCAGGTCATGTGACCTGTGTCGGTCCGTCAGTTGACCTTAGGTCATGTGACCTGTGTCGGTCCATCAGTTGACTTCATGTCGTATGACCTATGTTGGTCCGTCAGTTGACCTTAGGTCATGTGACCTGTGTCGGTTCGTCAGTTGACCTCGGGTCATGTGACCTATGTCTGTCCGTCAGATGACCTCGGGTCATGTGACCTGTGTCGGTCCGTCAGTTGACCTCAGGTCATGTGACCTGTGTCGGTCTATCAGTTGACTTCATGTCGTGTGACCTATGTCGGTCCGTCAGTTGACCTTAGGTCATGTGACCTGTGTCGGTCCGTCAGTTGACCTCGGGTCATGTGACCTATGTCGGTCCGTCAGTTGACCTCGGGTCATGTGACCTGTGTCGGTCCGTCAGTTGACCTCAGGTCATGTGACCTGTGTCGGTCCATCAGTTGACTTCATGTCGTGTGACCTATGTCGGTCCGTCAGTTGACCTCAGGTCATGTGACCTGTGTCGGTCCGTCAGTTGACCTCGGGTCATGTGACCTGTGTCGGTCCGTCAGTTGACCTCAGGTCATGTGACCTGTGTCGGTACGTCAGTTGACCTCATGCCGTGTGACCTGTGTCGGTCCGTCAGTTGACTTCATGTCGTGTGACCTGTGTTGGTCCGTCACTTGACCTCAGGTCATGTGACCTGTGTCGGTACGTCAGTTGACCTCATGCCGTGTGACCTGTGTCGGTCCGTCAGTTGACCTCATGTCGTGTGACCAGTGTCGGTCCGTCAGTTGACTTCATGTCGTGTGACCTGTGTCGTTTGTCAGTTGACCTCATGTCATGTGACCTGTGTCGGTCCGTCAGTTGACCTCATGTCGTGTGACCAGTGTCGGTCCGTCAGTTGACTTCATGTCGTGTGACCTGTGTCGTTTTGTCAGTTGACCTCATGTCATGTGACCTGTGTCGGTCCGTCAGGTGACGGACAACAATAGGTCAAGCATGTTGTAGAACACAGCAATGGGCCACCTGCATGTGCCGGCACGCACCGTATATACATGTGCCAAGGACAAGGAGAGAGACAGTACTTGTAAGCAAAATAATTTATTTGACAGACCATCAGGGTTACAGGATAATCAGCACAGCAGAATAAGACAATTTTATGCATAAAATTGTTCTGGAGCAGACAAAGCTTTCCGTTCAGTGGATGTCCCAAAATGCTCAACTGTGAGATAAATTCAGGGTCTGTTATGTGTGAATTCAGGTCAGGGCCTCTCTTCTGACTAAGGGGGGAAGTGCAAGCAGAGTCTTACTTACCTGGTGGAAACATTGGAATGCAGTCTGTGCAGTCTGGTGTGGTGGGGGTGTCTGAGTTGAGTGCACATATATTTATAACAAAAGGCAGTTAATGGTCCAATAATTGTCAGGAGAAGGAGGGGGTTTGTCCTCAGGATCTTGAAAATTCAGTCATCCTAGTGTTAATCTGATCTGCATAACAGATCTAAAATCATTAATTTACGTATGAGTAAAATTGTCAATTTAACACGAAACTAGAAATTTTACCACTTTTCAGTGGTTTACTTATCAAAAGTTAAAGCATGGGCTGGATGATTTTGCCCTGTGGTTTCAAGTTTCAATGTTTACAAGTCCAATTCTCACTTATTATAAACTGAGATCCAAATTATGTCCTAAATAGAAAAGTATTGATTAAAATAAAAAATGTGTATTCAGTCAAGGCGTGTCTGTGAGTGGTACTTCCCGTTTTAATATTCCATATTATTTTTACTGTATACACAGCCCCAATCTGTTTGAATAAAAACAACCCTTACTGCTGTCAAAGCCTATGCATTGCATGGTCAAACGATATGTTATTCTAATTCCCTTTCAAATTTACCAGACCTCTTTTTGCCTCTAATGGTCATAATTTATGCGAAACAACACCAAAATTAGGTTTTTATAGTGAAATGTGTTTTTTACTCCTGGTGATTTGGCTGGATTCTAGTGCGTATTTAACCTACTTGCTGAAAAGTTACTTCTAATAAAGCATTTTTATTATTATTGGGAAGAGTTTTCTTTAACCTATTTAAATCAAAGATATTAATAACATTTTATTAACATCAACGGGTAGCTACATTACATAACTCCTAAAAGGAAACAGCTCTTAAAATCTACATATCTGTGAAACAGCTTTTTAAAATCGATAAAACATTTTTAATGTATGCAAAAATCGTTTTAAAATGATGAATTTAAACTGAGCGTTTCAACTTACAATCTAGTCAAATATCTATTTGACAAGAATATTTTTTTATTCTTTATAAGTGTCAAAGTTTTATCAATTTAGTTAAACTGTAAGTCTAAAAATAAATTTCTGCTAATTTTGTTTAAGACTTGTTATCCAAAAATGTCTAAACTTAATTTTGATCTGATTATGGTTGTTAATTCAAATTAACAAGCTTATTATAAAAGTTTAAACAGTCAATAATTGTATTTCAATGCAGCATACCGGTAATACTTTCTCTACTTCCCATATATTTTGTATTAAATCCAAATATATTCCGTGTTTTATCAACATCCTATGCGATTGCTATAAAAACATCCAGTTCCTCTCAACTTCACCTTGCAGTAACAGACTCTACTCAGAATCAACATGAACTGAATCTCTCTGGATGACCAAGATAAAACTGTTTTTGTTTCATGAATGTTACTTTTCTGTTCCCCTCAGATAATCACAGGTGACTGTGAGCATAGTTGCTAAGTCTGCTCATCATAAGCTACTCTGGGATTTTTATTTTCTGTAGTCGCTTATTGTGGTTACTTGGGCTTACTTTGAACGTAAAGTCGCTTATTTGGGCTTGTTATTCTTTATTCTTTATTCTTCGTCTAGAGTGACAAGACCACGCTAAAATTAGCTCCAATAAGTGGGGAAATATGGGGAAATAATATAATTAAAAAATGGGAGAAAAGGGCGCACACTTAGCATGGTTAGCTGTTCAATTTTTAGTTTATTTTTACTAAGTTGTACGCAGCTTTCATGAATTTCCATTGTTGTCATTGTCAATTGTCGTCATCACTCTTCGTTTAAAATTCAGATCTCAAATGAGTCCCAGAGGTTTAATGGGATTAATCTGTATAAATATGCAAAATGTATCTTTATTTTTTAGAGTGGATATGTTTTTCAAAGTGTTTAGCATAATCTTTGCCGTTTGTATGCAACGCCATAATAAATGTATGTTTATACTGGTTAAAAACGGTCTTAGTTTTACACAATGGGGTGGGTTGCCAGTTGGGCTCGTTTTGGGCTTGTTTTGGGCTGGTCGCTTGCTTCTGTCGCGAGATCTGGCAACACTGTATCAAAGTTCTCAAATGACAACAAGGCCTCTTGAATTCTTGCTTCGTCATCATTCAGCTTTTTCAACAGAACTATTTCGATAAAAATTGGTAAGCGAATTCACAGTTTCTTTTTGCAGAGAAAACACAATTTAGAAACGTTTGGTTTCACAGTATAACTATATATTTGCACTGTTTTCGGACGGACGAAGCTTTTAGCTGGCGGCTCCGTTAGCATTAGCTTAGCTTTCATTTCCGACAAAAAAACGTAATTTGTGGATTATGTAAAATCGGATCTTTCGCCGTTAGATTTTCATGGTAAAAACGGATCTGTCCGCTTGGTTCAGCGAAACAATTTGGAGTCTTTCTCGCTAAAATTTTTTTAAATCGGACCGCTCGTGTGAGCGCCAGGCCTATTGTTAAAACGTCCGATTTTAACGTTGTTAAGCCTTTAAAACCTAAAATATTTGGATTAGAATTTTATAAACAAGATTGATCAAATTCTAAAATCTTTGTGTAGCATTCGGCTACATTCATGATTTAAAAAAAGTATTTAAATATTTATTTTATATTTAACCATAAGTTTTTAGTACCTGTATATCAGAGATGAATATACTGTTGTAATTTTTTCTTAATAGCAGGAAAAATACAATGGGAAATGTTTGCAATCAATCCTTTCTCAGTCACGTTTTAAATGGAATGCTGAAGTAAGAAAGTAATAATTTGTATTTGTGTTTTCAGATCCACCGAGAATTCTTCAAGCAAGTCAATCAAATTTCTTGGTTTGTAAAATTATTTAAATAAAAATATACTTCTCAACATCAACTTTAGGTCTTGTGCCATTCTTTCTTATATATTTATTATTATTCTGCTGTTTCTACTATGTCAGCACAGATACTTTTGTTTTAAGTAAATAAATATATATATAAATCTTCACACAGACGGGGATGGAGGGGTGGAGAGGGAGTGGGGGGTGGAGA
>JBBPBX010110696.1:0-10833 GCA_038048925.1 Garcialebias charrua | reverse complement strand
TTTGTTTTATTATATTGTTTTTTGGTATTGCCTGGTTATAATCTTGTTTTTCTTTGTGCTTTTCTTAGGCTCCTGTCTGACCTCCAAATGCTAATGTTGCTAGCAATGAGGACCCCACAAGGATGTGTACTGAGCCCCCTTCTATTCACCCTGCTAACACACGACTGCACACCATCATACAGCTCCAACCACTTCATCAAGTTTGCGGACGACACAACAGTGGTGGGTCTCATCAGCAACAACGATGAGACGGACTACAGGAACGAGGTGAGCCGCTTGGCCTTGTGGTACGGACACAACAATCTCACTCTCAACGTGGAGAAGACAAAGGAGATTGTCGTGGACTTCAGGAAGAGGGATGCCCAACATGCCCCTCTGACCATCAACAGCACCGCAGTGGAGAGAGTAGACAGCACCAAGTTCCTGGGAGTGCACGTCTCAAAGGACCTGTCCTGGAGCAGGAACACTGCAGCACTGGCCAAGAAGGCTCACCAGCGTCTCTACTTTCTCCACAAGCTGAAAAGGGCTGGAGCTTCAACCCCCATCATGTGCACCTTCTACAGAGGTGCCATAGAAAGTGTCCTGACCAGCTGCATCACTGTGTGGTTTGGTGCATGTACTGCATCCTGCCGCAAGAGCCTCCAGCGCATCATGAGAGCAGCTGAGAAGATCGTCGGCACCTCCTTCCCCTCACTGCAGGACTTACACAGCAAACGCCTCACTCGGAAAGCCCACTGCATGGCAGGTGATCCCACACACCCACTACACAGCTGCTTTAGACTGTTGCCTTCAGGGAGGAGACTGAGGAGTCTCCAGGCTCGAACCAGCAGACTGAGAGACAGCTCTGTTCATCAGGCAGTAAGGATGCTAAACACTCTGCCTGCTCTGCCTCCCCTCCCATTTGAACTGCCTTAACACAAAAAACTTTCTCACACATTACCACACAACACAAAGATTTTAACACTGGTCCCTGTGTCATCAAACGGGTTATTCACTAAACTCTCAGTCATGTGCTCATTCAGTTTGCACTACTTCTCATATTTGCACTGTTTGTATTACATTACTGCCTATAGTCATACTACTGTTTATATTCACTGTTTACATTAATACTGTTTACATTTATTACTACTGTTTACATTTATTACTACTGTTTACATTTACACTACTTTTATATCTACACTACTGCTGATACATATACAGTATTCTCTGACTAGCCTTATTTAAGGATGCCCAATGTGCCTTATGTGCCTTACTGCATATGCCACTTTGCCTCTATACCAACATCAACTACCTCATACATATACTGTGTACATTAACTCATATGCTGCTTTGCCACTCTTTGCAAATGTCAATGCTAGAACCTTCAGTTTATTTTATAGATACACTTTATATACTTTTTATACTACTATGCAATAACTCAGGACAGTATTACACTTTTATCATTTCATTTTATGCTTATGTCATTAAATGTTTAGTGTTTTAGTGTTGGTGTAACTGTCAGGACAGTGTTACACTTTTACTATTTTATGCTTATGTTTATTAAATGTTTTAGTGTTTTAGTGTTTAAATGGTTACTTTTGCACCGAGGGACTGAGAGAGAAATGCAATTTCAATCCTGTTTATGTCCTGTACATATTGCAGTTCTGACAATAAAAGTTGACTTTGAAACCTCACATCTTCCACAAAGTGCTAAGGTGAATCTCTGCCACAGACAGTCCTGCATTTGGAGATTCATCACAGATGAGTGAGGACGTCGCTTTCCTCTGCTGTGACTGACTCTTAAAATGACTGAAAGACACTGAAACTGTCATACAGAAGCAGATCATGGTATTTATGATGCATACCTCTGGTAATTGTAGTTTCTTTTATTATTAAGGTTGTTATGTTATCATTGTTATCAATTTTAACTTTTTAACATTTTTGAATTTGTTTTGCTCATGAATAAACAGTTTTTAAGCAACAACTTATGTGGATATTTTGTGTGTGCTCTATTTAGACCTGTTGTACATATCTGTATTGCGGGTTTGAACCAGATCTGGGCCGCGTTTTGAGATTCGACTTACTCTACTGGGCCGGACCTGGGCCAAATCCGCCTAAAAATGAAATGAGGATGCCGCATCTGGGCCGCATCTGGGCCAAATTTGCCTAAAAACTAAACAAGGATTCCGTATCTGGGCCACATTTGGGCCGAATGCAGTAGTTTTGTAGCACTTCTGGCCCACCTCCGGCCCAGATCCAATCCAGATCCGCAATCCACATCTGGGCCAGTTTTGGCCCGTTGGACAAAAAGACACCGGGCCGGATCCATTTTACAAATGCGGGCCAAATGTTTTCATACATTTGGCCCAGATCCGGCCCACATAACTTTTGCTGTCTGGGAAGACAAAAATAGAGATCTGGTGACAATAACAACCATGTAATTATGGTTATAGATAAAGAACCCAAATGAGTGGGGGTCTCGTACGTGGGCCCATTGCTCTATTGAAGATATAAAGACTGATTAAAGAAGTCACAGTAAACATGATTGTCATGTCAAGTGAATGTTCATAGTGAACGTTCAGACAATGTTCAGACAATGTCAGAAGTGCACACCTTTTGTAACAAAACAAAAATAGAGATTTGGTCATAAATAATAACAACCATTAAAGTGTCAAAGATGTAAGAAATAAGTGAATGAAATTACACCAATTTTTTTTTCTTACAGTGAGTGAACGTTCAGCGTTAACGTTCAGGAAACGTTCAGACAACGTTCAGATAATGTTCAAACAATGTTCAGACAATGTTCAGATAATGTTCAGACAATGTTCAGACAATGTTCAGACAATGTTCAGACAATGTTCAGGCAATGTTCAGGCAATGTTCAGACAATGTTCAGGCAATGTTCAGGCAATGTTCAGACAATGTTCAGACAATGTTCAGGCAATGTTCAGACAATGTTCAGACAATGTTCAGGCAATGTTCAGGCAATGTTCAGACAATGTTCAGACAATGTTCAGACAATGTCAGAAGTGCACACTTTTTGTAACAAAACAAAAATAGAGATTTGGTCATAAATAATAACAACCATTAAAGTTTCAAAGGTGTAAGAACTAATTGAATGAAATTACACCAATTTTTTTTCTTACAGTGAGTTACCGTTCAGCGTTAACGTTCAGGGTTAACGTTGAGGCAACGTTCAGACAACGTTGGGTCCTGAACATTCAACATTCGACCTTTAGACGACGTTCACTGAACGTCATCTGAACATTTGCTTGCTAGCTGGGAGGATTCCAAGTAGTTCCAACAAGCACCCTTGCTTGCGTCCACCAACCTCAGTTGGCAATCTCAACCTCACATCAGTAAGGCTCCACAGTGTTTAGGTCTTAGCTCAGACTATTTAAAAGGCTGAGAGCAAACAGGTGTTTGACCTGAGCTAATCAAGCCTGATTAGGCTGAGTGAAAAAAAGTGCAGCTACAGGTTGCTGGTGCTTTCTTTAGCAGACTGCAGCCAACCTAAACACAATAATGACGTTTTAAAAATTCTGAACCCCCTCAGGTTCATAACAGGGGGTTATTGGAGAAAAGGGAGGAGGGGTTATAGATATTGAGCTGACAGCTACCTTTTGGGACCCATGTGTGTTCGTTCATAAAGTCTCTGAAATCTGATGCACTCACTGATCCCACCTCATTCTTAGTAACCAGATTCTCTGATGTCATGGAATTCTCCCGCTCCAAGGTGAGAGGAGCTTCCTCTATCTTTACTACGCTCCCTTCTACATGGTATATTGGGTACATGCTTTTTGCCGGTGGTGCTGATGAGATGCTGTTATGAAAATACGGTGGAGGCTCAAGACTTCCTGTTTTCTCACTCTTCTCCATAGTCAGTAAATGAAACACCCCTTGTGCTATTAAAACCAGTTTAAACCACTCTTTGCAACTGCTGTCTGATGTAGTCAACAATTTTCTATATTTCCCTTTTTGTAAGGCATTGGCCTCCTTCTTTTGCTTTTCAAACTCCTCTGTTTCTTCTTTACACTTCCTTATTTTTTCCCATATTAAACTCACCACGTTACTTTTGCCTGTCTTGTCAGTTAATTCCTTTATTTTTTTAAAGAGCTGTTTTTCCTGTTTTTTGTCCTGCACTGACATGGTTATTGCTTGTCTTATGATTTTTATTTGGTCTTATATGGGTTTAAATGAGGTGCTCCCGCACTTCTGACTAAAATTTCCCTCCATTTCAGTTTGTATGTCTTTGCTCATTCTCACAGTGAAACATGCAGACATCACACAGCTATTAATCTTTATTGTCACAGGAACCAGGACTCAGCCGTAACTCTTTTCTTCCTCTTCCACACAGACACGCTGGCCTTATAATTCAACAAGACTTACAACACATAAGACTGACCAGCTCACGCTGACCTTATAATTCATAGGACAGACAACAGATAAACAGACCAGCCCAACAGGCACGCGAGACTCTGACGCCAGAAAACTTCAGCAATAAAAAATATATTTATTTTATTAAAATAATATATATATTTTTTTTAAACCTCTTGAGTGTAACATAAGATTGGTATAACTTGTGTTGACTCCTCACAGTGCCCATACCCTCACTGGTTTAGAACATAAAAAGATTTAGTATTCTGTGACTAATTTTATTCTATTTTTAACTGATCTAGGTTTGGAACTGTATCGGATTATTTTATCAGCGAAAGTCAGCGCGTTTTCCTCAATTTCTCACTCAGTCCCACACTTTATTTATTTTATTTGTTTGTGGGGTTGATTTTTCAATACATTTATTCCTAGTGTATTATAACGTATTTTACGCATGGTAATATACAAATACACACCTCAACAGATTCCGCCTCTACTTATCATAAATCAAATTATAAGTAGATTTAATTGACACTGTTTTATAGTTAGCTACAAAACCTAACGAGATAACAGTAACTCAGTCTAGGGTTACAGGAGTAACGGCGAATATTTATTCTAAAACCCCACTCCCCCTCAACCAGATGGACCCGTCGGTCCACTGGGGACGCGACCACTGCGTGTTTTTACTCTAGAATCTGGAGTCTTGGCTAGAAACTTATAATTGTACTTTTAATTTTAACGTTCCTTTTTTTTTTTACACGTATTAACCCTAGAGTCCCACACACTGAGTGAAATTTGCCTATAAAATTTCCAATCACAGATTTCGTTTAAACAGGAATCTGCTTACCTTTTTTTGTTGAGGTGACCGGTCAGTAGTCAGTGTTCTGGACTCCCGCTCGTCCCTTCCTGTCTGCGCCTGCAACCATCTCGGTGGAACCTCCAAATTGTTGGCGTTGTTTTCTTATTCGCTCCAAATTTGTTGTTTGGTTCACTTTGGATCAAAAAGGAGAGATACACTGAAAACACGACAAACGCACATAATTTAAAGTTCCAAAAACCAGTTTAATTAATCATAAGTTTAAAAAGTCACAGAATACATTTGTTCTATTTCTAAAAGCCATTATATTTGATTAAAATACGTGGACAGTGAGAGGAAAAGAGAAAAGAGGGAGGAGGCAGGGAGAGAGGGGGAAAGAAAAGGACATTGAAATGGAAAGAAATGCACATTTCAAGAGAGACCCCATATACAACCTGATTTAGTCTGAATACAGTAGTTGTTCTTCTCGTTGGGCTGGCAGCGTTTGCTGGTGTGGAGGAGGAGACTCATGTTTTATACTCCTGCAAGGTATTTCCTGCTTTCCACCAATGACAGAGGCCCTTCTTGGTTCCTCTTGTGGGGTGTTTTCCTCCCCCTTCACTGCCAGAGGCCTCTTCTTGGTGAAACAGGAAATACCATTTGCTTTTTTCAGCCTGCAGAACCTTTTTTTGGGTTTGAGAATGAAGGATAATATTCATTCATTCATCCAATCTTTATTTATACAGGCTGGCCTTACACAGTTCTACTTTTAATCTGATTGAAACTAACACACAACTATTATATAATTAATACACAAGTGCTTTATGATCAAGGTATTAACTGTTTTACAAATGTTTAATCATGTCTTCTGTGCCTTAAAGTGGCTTATACATATTATAAATCTACACACTTATATATCCCACAGAAATGGAGCAGTTTCAGAGGTGGACACGCTTTGTGCCTTTTCTAGCTCACACAGACCCTTAACAGAGGGGGAAAGGAGAGCTATATACTCTCTGGCTGAACAACCACACAGAACAAAGAGACTTTCAGTGACTTCCTGCCAGTCATATATCTGCAAAGTCATAAAACTGTCAGACAGAGAGGCGCCAGGCCTTCCCCTCTCCCCCAAGCCAATCAGAGACCAGAACAGATCCAAACAGAGCACTCTTTCAGAACCAGAACCTCACCAAGACAAATCTGTGTACATGCTCACAATTCCTGTGTCTTTTTAGTAAATCTTTTTCATTCTACAAGAGAGACTGATCATTTGAACACCGTGTGAAAACTCCTTCAAAATAAATGAAAACACAAAGACAAAAATATTTTTATTTCATAACAGTTATTGTGGAGAAGAGCTGTTTAGAGTTTCCAGGGGTAAAAAGCTAGCCTGGCCCTCGCCATTCCTGCACTCCGTTCAATTCTCATTTGAAGCGAAGTGAAGGACAAGGGTCTGGTTTTAACCAGGCTAGTAAAAAGCAAAACACAAATACTTATATATTGTTTGTAAGCATTGAAAAATGTTTTTAAAAAATGCATCCAACTTTTATTTAGTCAGGTTAATCCCACTGAGCCTCCGTTTCCTCAGTTTCAGTTTCCTCTGAAGTGTGTTTCTCAGCAGTATTGAGAGCTACCTGTTACGATAGAAAGTGACAATGAAATGTGTAGACATTGCTGGTTGTCTACACTGGTGTGTCAGTGTTTCTTCTGGTTAGACTGCAGGTTTCTCAAGTGAAGTTTTGTGTATATTAGAGCTTTAAATACCATTTCTTTTTATTCTTTTTTGTTTATATTTTTGGGTGTAACTGGGACCATGAGTACAAAATTTTGTTTCATCTCATGTGCCACATGTGATGCAAATGACAATCAAGCACGGTGGCATAACTGGTAGAGCTGCTGCCTCTTAGCGAGCAGGTCCCCGGTTCAAATCTGTGTGGAGTTTGCATGTTCTCTCCGTGCATGTGTGGGTTTTCTCCGGGTGCTCTGGTACAAGACCAAAAACATGCATGTTACGCCAAATTTACACTACATGCGTTCTGGCTCCGTCTCGCTCCGGTCCGACCTCCGCAGCAAATACGCACCCATTATAATCAATGACAGAGTTTACACTGGCTCCGCACGACGGCGGGGAGCAACGGCGAGCGGATGGCAGTCCGTCAAAATTAGAATCCATCCTATTTCTGCCGGACACCGGAGCTGTGACGGAGTCAACTTTCAAAGATTATGTCGCACCAACAGGAAAAGGAACGAGCACAACATCCGTATTTACAAAATAAAATCGCCACGGGCGAACTAATCCTAGCTCTATACAGATTTATTTGTACAAAAATGCTGTCAAACTATCATTTATGACTACGCCTACAAACGCAATACAAGAAATAAATAAATAAAAAAGTATTTTATTCTGAAATGTAATACATCACTTCCTGTTGCTCAAACCATGTCCTGTCGCTCATTTACGAGAGAAGATCAAGGCAGCAGTCTCTACTGTTGTTCTCCTTCTTCCACCGAATGAATTGTTTTGTTCTGACTTACTTATTTATCACTTGATTTATCGCGCGATCTCGCAATTCCCGCGCATGCGTCTCGGGCGGCGCATCCAGGCGGACCTGAGCGGAGCGGAGGTAGTGGAAATTGGACTCGCTCAGCTGCGACCTGCGGAGCGGGGCGAAGCCGGACCGCATGTAGTGTAAATTTGGCGTTAGCCTGACTGGTAACTCTAAATTGACCCTGGATGTGAGTGAGACAGGTCCCTCTTGTAAATGAGTCCCCGTGGCTCAACGAGGCTAGCCTGTATAAATAAAGGTTGAATTGAATGAATGAATGAAAAGAAACTTGAACTTGATTCCTGTAGAATGCAGGCATCAATTCCTCTGCCTCTCGCATGCCAAGTGAGAGTTATACCATTTGAGCTTATTCCCCTCTATGTTGATTGCAGGAACATATGTCATATGTGGTGATGTGACCACCATACTCAAAACTCAGCAATGCTGGCTACAGGTGTAAGGTTCAAATGAGCTGGCAGGGACAATTTATCTGTCTCACTCACTGAAGTTGCTGCTCACTCTTCTTGTTCACTAAGGTTTACTCAGAAACCACAAACAGTGGTGTTGAAGATTTCTTGTGGCTTGGTAACACTGCTGTTTTAACTGCAATATGTTCTCTGGAGTAAACTGCAGGTTTCAAGTAAAAAGTTTTCCTGGAGAATGCGGGCATCGATCCCGCTACCTCTCACATGCTAAGCGAGCGCTCTACCATTTGAGCTAATTCTCATCCATAGCCGTAGCTAGTAAAGGACCATGTTGTGATGTGAGCCCAGCTGTTACCGTCCACAGAACTGTCTACAAGTGTAAAGTTCCCAGTCAGGTGCTGATTGTGTTATTGTACAACTGTTTTCCTCTCAGGAATGTCATCTCACTCCACCATTCTCAGGCCTCCACCTCTGTTTAATGGACTGTTTCTTTTCACAAAGATGGCCTCCTTTACTCCTCTCTCAAACCAGCGTTCCTCCCTATCAAGGATATGACATCTTCATCCCTGAAAGAGTGGCCACTGGCCTGGAGATGAGTGTAGACCGCAGAGTCCTTGCCTGATGATGTTGATCTTCTATGCTGGGCCATCCTTTTGGCCAGTGGCTGTTTAGTTTCCCCGATGAAAGACTGATCACAGCCCTTCTGACACTGAACAGCATATACAATATTACTCTTTTTGTGCCAGGGGACATGAACTTTGGGATGAACCAGTCTTTGCCGTAATGTATTTTGGGGTTTAAAAGCCACTGGGACGTTGTGTTTAGAAAATAAACGTCTCCATTTCTCTGAAACTCCCTTAACGTCCGGAATGACCACTGGTCTGGGTCTGGGTTCCTCCTTTTCACCTGATGGATGGCTGGAGTCCTGTTTGGGTTTCTTCTTTGCTTTCAGGAAGGCCCAGTTAGGATATCCACATTTCTCTAGAGCCTGTCTTGTGTGGGATTTCTCCTTCTGCCTGACTCCTGAGTTAGTGGGGACGCAGTCTGCTCTGTGGTACAGAGTCCCAATGACTCCTAACTTGTGCTCCCGAGGGTGATGGCAGTCAAACTGCAAATACTGGTCTGTGTGGGTGGGTTTGCGGTACACCTCAGTTTGCAAATGTTCCCCATCAGAAACTGAGACCTCACAGTCCAAGAAAGCCAGCCTGCCATTTTTTACATCTTCTCGTGTGAACTTGATATATTTATCCAAAAGTTGATGTGATTATTGAAGCCATGTTCTCGAGCTCCGGCGTGGGAGTGAGAGGCTCTGTAGTGTCCGGGAGCGCAGCCGCAGCTCCCATGGTGCTGGCGACGAAGTCCGCTCGATGTCTCCTCACCGCCTCCGGAATCTGGCTGCAGTGCGGGCAGGAGTCGGGCGCCTCCAGCGCCATGTTCACGTGCAGTATTCCCAGGCAGACAGGACAGGCCTCGTGGGTGTCCGTCGCCGTGAGGAAAAAGCCGCACCCGCTGGAGCAGGCGCGCAAGCTCGGGCTCGCCGTCCTGCTGGTTTTCCGTGGAAGCTTTGTCTTTCGCTTTCCTTTCTCCGGAGGCATGTCCGAGATAAGACGAGCGAGTCCTTTCAAAATCTTTTTCCCGAGTCGTCTCCTCCGTCGTCTCGCTTTCGCTGGCTAGCCTCGCTACAAATTAGCTGAGGTAGCGGTGTGACGCATTTAGCGCCATCGAGCGAAGCTGTTGGAAGAGGAGAAGAAAAACTTTGAGGTTAGGTAAATGTACGTAGTACGCAGGAGAAATTCTCTGTACGCCCTGTGGAGGGAGCAAGCTCACCTCTGGTTGAGCGATGAGGTAACAGAGAGGTCCCGCGAAGAGAGAGAGTTCAGGTACTGCGAGGTGAAGGGCAAAACAGAGACCGTTATGGAGGCGTCAGCCCCTTAAGTACCCAGAGGGAGGGGCCTCTGGTACGGGGTGACGCCCCGGCCGTAAAGGCGTGATTGTATTCCTTCAGGTAAATCGTGCGGTGCGCAATTTCCCACAGTGATATGTTGCACTGAGAGACCAGACTGAAAGGGAACTGTAGGTGCAGGGAAGGTGGGTTGTGCTTGTGTAACTCAGACAGTCATGAAATCAGGGGATGGGAATTCAGATGTTTTTATTTAGGAATAAAAGTTTTCCCACTGTTTTTGGACTCAGGCGATTTATTTTTTTGCTGACAACTTCTCCAGCTTTTGAGAAAACCCGTTCACAAGGAACAGATAAGGCTGGTATGCATTAATATGGTTTAGCCAACAAAAACAAATGTAGATAAACATTTCTGTGCTCATTCCAGTAGGCCAACGGATCCTCCGATCTTTGCAAAGGAGGATCAGACAAGTAACTCTGAACTGTGGCATCCGATGTATGATTTCTATGTGCTCTTGCCATTGTAGCATCTTGATCAAAACTTGACCAAAGGTTGGAAGCTGAAACAAAAATAAAGATTTGACATTCATGAACAGGGACAAGTTTCTGTGTGTGTTCATAATTACCAACTCACAACTGTCTGTGGAGGAAGGATTTTGTGCGTTCGTTGCTGGCTGAGGTGAGCAATCATCTAATGAAGTCTCCACTCGTGTGTGCCTCACCACTGCTGCACATTCAGCTATAAGTTTCCGTACAGCAATTTGGGCCATTTCTGGACAGTAAAATCCAATCACTTTAAATCTTGGATCCAGCA
>JBBPBX010110695.1:0-10833 GCA_038048925.1 Garcialebias charrua | reverse complement strand
ACACAAAAAGACCTGTCAGAGAGGTAGGATCTGAACCAGTTTAGGGCTGATCCTGAGATGCCCATATTGTAACCTGTTGGCTAAATAGTAGTAATAAAAGTTTGGAAGTTCTAATCCTCCGGTATCTTTAGATTTCTGTAATGTTTTTAAACTAATACGTGGAGTTTTATTTTTCCAAAGGAATTTAGATATAGAAGAGTCCAGGGACTTAAACCATTCAGTTGAAGGTTTATTTGGAATCATTGAGAATAAATAATTTATTCTCGGCAGCACCATCATTTTTACTGAGGCAACTCTTCCCATAAGTGATATGGGTAGAGATCTCCATCTAGTAAGATCGTCTTCAATTTTCTTTAATAATGGGATATGATTTAATTTTATTAAATCCTCCAATTTAGGAGAGATATTAACACCTAAATATTTAATGTTACCTGATTGTAGTCTTTCATTAAGAGAATTATTAAACACGCAATTTATCGGAAGCACTGTAGATTTTGTCCAGTTTATAGAATAATCAGAAACTTTTGAAAATGAGTTTATTAACTTGATAACATTAGATATTGAGTTTCCTGAGTTCTCAAGAAAAAGCAAAACATCGTCAGCATAAAGACTAATTTTATGTTCTATGTTTCTACCCTTTATGCCTTTAATATCAGCACTTTGCCTTATTGCTGCTGCTAAAGGTTCAATAAAAATAGCAAATAATGCTGGTGAAAGTGGGCAACCTTGCCTGGTGCCCCTCTGTAAACAGAAGCTTGAAGATAATTGATTATTTGTCCTGACACACGCTGTTGGTGAACTATATAATATTTTTAACCAGTTAATGAAGTAATTCCCAAATCCAAATTTATTTAAGGTAGCAAATAAGAAATTCCAATTTACTCTATCGAATGCTTTTTCAGCATCTAAAGAAAAAATAGCTGTTTCAATATTTTTAAAATACGAATACTCTATTACATTATATAATCTTCGTGTATTTGTGTTTGAGTGTCTTCCTTTTATGAATCCGGTTTGGTCTGGATGTATAATAACAGGAGTTATCTTCTCTAGTCTTTTAGATAAGACTTTACAAATTATTTTAACATCAACATTAATAAGAGAGATTGGACGATAACTGGTAGGTAATACTGGGTCTTTGCCTGGTTTTAATAAGAGACTAATATTGGCTGAATTCATATGTGTTGGTAGCCTGCCATTTTCTTCTGACTCAAGTAGCACTCTATAAAATATTGGTTCCAGTATATCCCAGAATTTTTTATAGTATTCTACTGGATATCCATCAGGACCTGGCGATTTCTTATTAGGCATGCTTTTAATTGCTTCATGGAGCTCATCTGAAGTTAATGGTGAGTCTAGTTTTGATGATTGACTAATATCTAGTTTTGGGAGTGTTACTTTCTCTAAGAATTCATTAATATCCTCATTAGATGGATTTATTTGTGGAGTGTATAGAGTTTTATAGAAATCTTTAAAAACATTGTTTACTTTTCCCTCATCATGAATTATATTTCCATCTTTATCTTTAATACCATATATATATGTTTTTTCTTTGTTTAATTTAAGTTGATTAGCTAAAAAGCTCCCTGATTTATTACCGTATTCAAAATTATCTAATCTAAGTCTTTGTATCAAGAATTTATTTTTCTTATCAATAATTTCATTTAGTTCTAATTTTACTTTGCGTAGTTTTTGCTGTGTTTCCTCTTCTTGTAGACCTTCTAATAGTTTAATGGATTTCTCTAATTCCTCAATACGTTTATTTTCTTTTTTCTTTTTATTTGTTGAATAGGATATTATTTTACCTCTCATAACTGTTTTCCCAGCCTCCCAAAGTGTACATGCTGATGTTCCTGGCAAATCATTCAACTCTAAATATGATGCCCATTCTATTTTAAAATATTGCAAAAATTCTTCTTCTTGAAGCAGTGATGTATTGAATCTCCAATTTATATTTTTTCTAGTTTCTTTTTTATAATCTAAATATAGAGTAACTGGTGCATGATCGCTGACAGCAATAGTGTGTATCTTAGTGTCTGAAATGTTGGTCAGCAATGAATTGCTTACTATGAAATAATCTATACGAGAATATGAGTGATGCACATGTGAAAAGAAAGAATATTCTTTGCTATCAGGGTGAAAAGAACGCCATGCATCGCAGAGTCCATAATCATTCATATACTGTTTAACTATATTTATAGATTGCCAACTGCGTTGAGTTCCCACTGTATTCAGTCTGTCTATTTTGTCATTGAAACCAAAGTTGAGATCACCTCCCATTACCAGTGAGGAATCCATGTGCTTTGATAGAGTGGAAAAAAAGTCATGAAAAAAAGAAGCGTCGTCTACATTTGGCCCATATATGCTAACTATACAATAATTTTGTCTAAATATTGATAACTTTAATATTATATATCTACCGTGTGGGTCTATAACCTGATCTAATACTGTGAAGTTAACATTTTTATGTATTAAAATTGCTACCCCTCTTTGTCTTGAATTATAACAGGCTGAGAATACATTAGGAAACTCTGAAGATTTTAGCTCATCTACAGTTGAGGCCAATTTATGAATTTCTTGGAGTAATACAACATCTGCCTTTAATCTTTTAATCTGGTTAAAAATCCTATATTTTTTACGTTGGCTACCGGCTCCATTAATGTTCCATGTGACAAACCCTAAAGAACCCATACTTGTGCTAATGATAATATATCTATACCACACCCACTATCACAAATATAAAAGATAACAATAGATCCAGACAAAAACATATTCCTTAAGGATAAATTATTTATGATTTACATTTAAAATAAGTACTGTTTTTGTAAATTAATCAGAGAATTTTTCATTTATGAAGTATTTGTATGGATATACAAGTATGTACGTGAACCCTTGTGCTTGTGTGCTCACCATTGTTAAGTTAGAAAAATAGAAACAACAAAACGAAGAGAAATAGTAAACATCCAAACATAATAAGAAAACACAACAAAAGAACCCTCTTACCACATAAAGTGTCATTCCACCTCGTGTACCACCACGATCTGTGTAACCCACCAACCGAGCTGTGCTGAAAAAATTACATATATCTGGTAAGTAATATTAATAAATACTATATTTAATAATATTGATCAATATTAGCAACCAAAGACAAAAAATAAAAATAAATAATAATAATTAATAATAATAATTCTTACCTTGCTGATTTTGACTAATAAAGCCAAGGAGTAACTTCTGGATCCCTGAACATCTGACCGTTGATGTAAAGTTTATCCACTGAAATTGTAGCTCTATTACCTTCGTTTATATTTTTTTTCCTTATCGGGAAGAGTGCACGCCTCCTAGTCAAGATCTCAGCTGGAAATTGGTCGTTCATGCTGAAATGTGTGTCACGTAATACCTCGGCTTTTAACTTGTTCTTTTTGTTTAAAATAAGTGAATTTAGCGATAATAGGCCGCGGCCTAGTGTTCCCAGGTCGCCGAGCCCCGAGGCGGTGAACTCGCTCAAAAGTGATGGTTTTAATCACGTCACACGACAGTTTCAGCTGGGCCTGCATGAAGCTACGAACCGAGGCCTCAGGATCCTCCTCGGCTCGTTCCTCAATTCCAGAGAAGACTAGGTTTTCACGCATGCTTCTTGATTGGATGTCTAAAATGGATTCTTTCAATTTTTTATTCTCACCGGATATCTGCGACATCTGATTGGTGAGTTGATTAACTGTTCCCTTTAGCTCCGAGTTCTCCTTACAAGAGATGCTAACTGTTGTTGGCTAAACTCTAACGAGTCCCTCAAGCTCGAAAATTCGCGGTGTAACACCTCCACTAAAGCCAAGCGGGCGTCAAAGGTAGACAGCTTCTGATGTATTGCCTCCAGAATAGCCGTGAAACCGTCAGAACTTGGTTCTGAAGCGCTACCCGAACTATCTGAGCTACCAGGCCGAAGGCGCTTCGCAGTAGGGACGTTAGCATTTTCGGTAGCTAAATCGCTAGCACCGTCAGATGTAGCAGCGTTGCTCATAACTAAGCGCTCAAAACACTCGTCAACAAACGATTCGAGTCCCCTCAGAGTCTCACCCTCCAGTTTGTTTGAAGTAATTATCAGAGAAAAAAAATCAGTTGTTAAATTTTTAGTAAACTCTTAAATGAACTTACATAAAGATATATAGTATGAATTTAAATAAATAAGGACTTACCGAAGATTTATCATAGTACTCACGCACCGGTTTAGAGTTTCTTTCAGCAGCAGCTCATTGCACGTCCGCACACCACATCTCGGAACTTTTGAAAGTCCATCACCCCAGCAGAGCTTTACGATCTGCCAGTCTACACCTGCTGGAGGTGCCTCGCTCAAGGTACAAACAATGGGGAGACCGGTCCTTTTCTGTTGCCGGCCCAAAAGCCTGGAACAGTCTCCCCCTTGAGCTGCGTGCCACCTCTGATCTGACTCTGTTCAAAACCAGACTGAAGACCCACTTGTTCAAAAAAGCTTTCAGTGTGTAACTTTTATTACTTTGGTATTTTAGTATGTAGCATTTTTATTTCCATTGCCTCCTTTTATTGTTGTTTTTTTATTCTATTTTCACTGATTTGTTGTACCAGTTTTTATATTTTCTGTCCTGTTAAGCACCTTGGTCAATGCAAGGCATTGTAGGAAGGTGCTATACAAATAAAGTTTATTATTATTATTATTATTATTATTATTATTATTATTATCATCATTAAATGACAAAAATATACTGTTGATCAATTCTGAATTAACACAAATTAAAAGGAAGTCTTTCTGATTGATTTGTGTCTCTTAATTCAAAATAATTGTAACAAAATAGTGTCCACTTGTCTCCTTGAGAGCTTCAAGAAAAGTGCAACACTCAGAGATTCAGAGAGGTGTGAAGAGGTTCAAATCC
Organism: Garcialebias charrua; assembly: GCA_038048925.1. Lineage (NCBI taxonomy): Eukaryota > Metazoa > Chordata > Actinopteri > Cyprinodontiformes > Rivulidae > Garcialebias > Garcialebias charrua. Next base: position 5,935 of record JBBPBX010110695.1, on the reverse strand, counting down.
AGTAACGGACATGAGGTGCTGTATCACTACACAGCCAGCAACTGCAGTTTAAAATTTGTGTAATTTTTTGCCCAGGGTTAAGAGTCTGATCCAGATGAACTCCTTTTGTAAATGTTAAGGATGATGAAGGCCCCAAAAAACATTATCACCAGCAAACTGGCTGACGCACTATGTGAGTGTGATGCTTGTGGGACTGAGTTTGTTGTGGCTCCTCGGACCGATGAAGTCCTTTGGATGAAGGACAAAATGTTTCAATAATAAAAAGATGTTTAAAAGTTCAGATGACCTGACTTAAATTTGTTGGATTTTGTTACCTGGATTATTGAGCATGAACTTTAATGTTTAAGGATGATAATTTTGATAATTTGTAGGTTTAACAAAATATAATTAAAAAAATACATAAAACATGCAATATTAAGGAAATACAAGTTTTTTTTAACTATCCACTTTAATTTTATTCTAATTTCAAGATGTAAAGAACCACAAAACCTTTAATGTATTTTACCAACAAGTGGACTTTTGAGTAACCTTTCCTAAAATTTTAATACATGTAGCCCATCTGCTTCAAGGTTGGACATATTGTTTGTTCAGGGGTGGTCTACATATCTTGGTTTGTGACAAGTGATTTTGTTTTTAGCTTCTGTTGTCTTTTTGTAATCTCAAGCCAGTCGGTCCATTCTTTAATGTTACCAATGCTTTTTCATAACAATTACTGCTCAATGGACAAGTTTTTTTTTCCCCTTTTGACTATTTAGAGACGGTTGAGGGTAAAATTTCCAGTAGATCAGTGGTCTCTGGTTCTGAAACTAACTTGGTTTACCCTGATGCATGCTCAATAATCCAGGTAGAAAAATCTAAAAAAGCTAAGTCTGGTCCTCTGGACATTCAAAAAAATTTTTGAATGTCCAGAGGACCAGACTTAGCTTTTTTAGATAACTTGGTTTACTTTTTCCTGATATTAAAGATTTAAAGTAAATTGAACAGATAATACTGACACAAGTAAACAAAGAACAAACTCAGACACACAGAAGACGTCATTTTTAATGTATTGTACTAGAACATCAGAAGACAAAAAGCAAACATTTCCTCAAGTTGTTTAAAGCACAGAAAATACATTTTCACCCATGAAAATAATTACTGTAACTATTTAATGATTTTACACATTTGAAAGCATGCAGCCCATTTCAAAGAAACACATGATAAAACTACAAGATAAAACTCAGTGAAGTATTGAATTTCCAACACAAAACCCATTCTGCACCCTTTTTTTTTGCCTTGCTCTGGTCGCTCAGCTTTTGCCTTTCCTCTCGTCTTTTCCTCACCCTGCGTGGCTTTTTGTCTTGTCTGCATTTCCTCGGCACTCATCTCTCAAACACAAAGTGATTATGGGTCTGGTATCATGGACGATCAACTCTATTGACAAGATTTTTTCTACAAAACGACAAGGTCCGGGGGAGCCAGCTTGCCCGTCACAGACACACTTTGGGGGTTACGTCATGGATTCCTGGGGCCAGTGGAAGGTGATGTGTCTGTCAGTCCTGTCTGTGGAGGATGTCGAAGATATGTACATCATTGGATTTATGGTGGCAGGTGCTTTACTGTTTGGCATAGTTGGAGCACTGTTCTATCGGAAATTGAGGAAGACTTCAGCGGCGATTACTGCCATGTCTAAGCTTCCGAGTCAGAGTGAGAGTTTGATCCGTGCTGTGACCTCAATAAATCAGCTGATTTACGAGCTTAACCGGAAGGTGGAGGCAATTTCTGAGAATCGCAGGCCACCCGCAGGGTTTGGGACTTGTCAGCGTGGTGGAATCAATCTGGATGAGGATTCATAGCATGGATCAGTGGAAGGATTCCCACAACTGAACTGGATTTGATTGGATCGTCCTCCAGAGGAACACTCAAGGCTGCAGGAAAAGTAAACTGTCTGCCTGAAGAAAATCAACAATCAAGCTTATCTAAATCTGACTCCCCAAACAGTCTTGGAAATGGTCTGGCTATCAAATTTCTCCTGGGTCAGGAGAAACCGAGGACAACAACTGCATCTATCGCATCCCCCCCGGAGAACTTTCTGTGAGCGCTTATCAGAAATGCTGGCTGGAAACATCACAGAACTGTGGCTGATCTGAACAAGGCTCATGGACTAAATCTCACTGCCTGGACCTCAAATGCATATGTAATTTGTCTTAACTGTGCTTGCTGGTAGAGTTTTTTGATGTCTCATATTGCATCCTCATAGACAAGATGTGAAATAACTTTTTTGTAATACCACTATCTACCCTCATGGTTCTTCTCCTTTTTCATATCTAAGATTATCATTCTGATATGGAATGAGATGGCCGCGCTGATAACCAGCTGCAGCTTTGTACACTTAGTCCAGTTTTAGGATTACTGTGCGTACATATTCTCATTTGGTGCAATGTCAATAAAGATATTCTGATTCTGAATTATAATGTTTGCTGCACTCAGCAGTATTCCAGCTAATGGATAGCTCTGAGCATTTCTATGACAAAAAATAAAAACAAAAAGGAAAATTGATTAGATGAATAAAAATACAGTTATCCCACAGCATGCTTTAAAAGAAATAAAAATGTAATTTTTTTTAGCCAACCCATACTGAGGGACTGATTCAGTGGATCAAAATCAGTGCATCTGTCTAACACACAAAGCCCTCAAGAGTTAGGTGCACTCAAACTCTGGACAGGTGCAGTTTATCTAATTTAAATAAGTACTGTATATATTCATGGTTTTAGAGCAAAACCTGGAATAGTTGTGTGTGTAAATTACTACCAGGAAATGTTGTTGGATTATCGAAGTCCCGTTTGTCACACCCAGTTAATGTGAAACGCACAGCATCTCCTTGGAGTTAGGGGTTTTACTGACAGAGCGGAGCAATTTGTCCAGGTACTTATCTAACTTAAACTGTCTCAAAGCATTCTCAGATTCATCACTTGAGTTGCAGTGGCTCACATTCTTCATTTACGAACTTGGTCAAAAGATTTAGGCAACAAAATTAATCTCAAAATAGTCTCCAATGTGTGTCTCCAACAGGTTCAAGGAGCAGTGCTCCTCTCCTCTGACCAAAAACACGTCCAAGTCTCAAATCAACACCAACAGTATTTATACCAAATCTGGTCCAAACCTGCCTGTCTTCACCTCTAAAACAAACTCTGTAAAGGTGCAATAGCACAAATACAGTAGTCACAGTTCAGGATGTACCTCGGTATGAGGGTCACAGTTTTGTTCTTTACAACAGGAAAAAAGAAGCTAATGCTATTATTTGTTATTATTAACAGAAAATAAATGTCCCAGAACCAGAGAAAGAAAATAAACCACAGAGAAGAATCTATAAAAAATACAAAAGCATCAAAGTCTTATACTTCCAGGTTGAACTAAATGTCCTGCAAGCCACGTGGAAAGCAAAAAGTATTTTATAAATATTTATATACAAACGCACTCCTTAGGATGATTAGAGGTCCATGGCCTGCCTCACTCGGCCTCTGATTGGCTGGTTGTCGCCTGCTTTTGTTAAGGTGGTCACTGGTCAGGTGGTTACTGGTTGTAAAAAAGAAATTGCACTCCGTTCTCTCCCCGTCACCCCCACATCCATATGAAACATCTCCAAACTAAACTGATTCAAGGGACTATTGCTGTTGCAACTCGTCACCTGTACAGAAAAACCTGATACATCTGGACTGAAATTAATCAAGTTTGAACCAAAAACTATAAATCTAGACTGACAATCAGAACTCATTTTCATTTAATGATTTTTAACTCTTTTTTTTATAACTATATATGTTTTATTCTGGCACTACAATTAGTCCAGTTTGCATTTGTTACACCTACATTAATATTAAAATGTGATATTTAATTGTAATTTGATTTATTTGAACTATACCTTTTAGATTTAGTTTATGTCAAAAGATTGACACATTGGTTTACACTCTAAGTGTTTCTGTATTTGTCAAGATGTGAAACTTACTGTCTGAGTAGTTATTCCTCTTTTTCTTTCTTTGTTTGTTTATTTTTTTTCTTTTGTGCCTTTGTCATATTTAGATGATGCTGTGAGAACAGCTAAGATCTGACAGAACCCGATGCGTCTTTGGACCAGCAGATTGAAGCATTGACACTGAGGCTGAGCAGACAGTTGCAGTAAATAATTAACCGTATTTGATGCAAAAATGAGTGCAGTTCACTCTCTGTGAATCAGAACTCAAACTGAAAGAATTTATAATAATAATATTCTTGTTATTGTTGTGTTTTATGGTCTGAAAGGGAAGAAAACTTTTGCTTTAACACACTTCCATTTAAAAATAATGTACTGTATATCCCAAACTGAGAAGTTTCATAGATGAATGGGAGACCGGGCTTTCTCCTGCGCTGCCCCTCGGAAGTGGAACGCCCTGCCCTCATATCTGAGGGCCCCACAGACAGTGACATGTTTTAAAAAGGGTCTTAAAACCTTTCTTTTTATCAAGGGTCTTAATTAATTGAATTGCGCTTTTGTTTTTATTGCACCCAGTTTTTATTTGAGTATTTTAGCTGCATTTTGTTTTGATTTTTATCTTGTTGTTATTTAATGTTCATACATTGTAGCACTTTGGGATCTGTAACTGATGTAAAGTGCATTATAATAATAATAATGAATTCAATTTATAACTCGCTTTTCATTAGTGAAAATCTCAAAGCGCTACACACATTGAATGCTACACACATTCATACACCGGTAGTGGCAGACTACCATGCAAGGTGCTTTCCAGTCCTACCGGGAGGGTTAAGTGTCTTGCCCAAGGACACAACAACACATGGTGTGTGGAACCGGGATTCGAACCGCCAACCTTCCGATCGGGGGACGACTGCCATTACTACGCCACGGCCGCCATTTATTATAAATAAAAGTTATTATTATTTATTATTGTGTTATTTTCTTTATCTTCTTTATTGTTACTATTATTAATTTATTTCATTACTGCATTCTGTATTGCATCAGCAATTTCTCTGGGTATACACAATTTCACTGGAGGGTTATTTTTGTTTTCACTCTGGCCTGGGAAGGTTTTGGAATCTGGACAGAAATCATCGTGTCATGACCCTATAACCCTCAAGGAATATGACTCATAGTTTGTGTTGTTATCTTCAAAAGTAATTGTGTTGTTGTTAAATAAGTGCAAAACAAGATCTGTTGTGTGCAAAAGTGTGTATAAATGTATCCCTCACTGTTCAAGTTTCAGAACACATTCAAACTTTGTTGAAGCTGTATCTCAAATTGTGTTCTCTCTTTTGCAAAAGAAAATAAACCTTAAACTTGTATTTAACAAGTTTCTCAGTTTACCAATTTATTAAAGAAAGCTTTAATAAATTCCACACCTCCAAATCTGAGGCCATGGTCTTGAGCCGGAAAAGGGTAGAGTGCCTTCTCCGGGTCGGAGGGGAGGTCCTGCCCCAAGTGGAGGAATTTAAGTATCTCGGGGTCTTGTTCATGAATGAGGGAAAACTGGAGCGTGAGATCGATAGGCGGATAGGTGCAGCGTCCGCATTGAAGCGGGCGCTGTACCAGTCTGTCGTGGTGAAGAGAGAGCTGAGTCAAAAGGCAAAGCTCTCAATTTACTGATCAATCTACGTTCCCACCCTCATCTATGGTCATGAGCTTTGGGTTGTGACCGAAAGAACGAGATCTCGGATACAAGCGGCTGAAATGAGTTTTCTCCGCAGGGTGGCTGGACTCTCCCTTAGAGATAGGGTGAGAAGCTCAGTCATCCGGGAGGGACTCGGAGTAGAGCCGCTGCTTCTCCACATCGAGAGGAGCCAGTTGAGGTGGCTCGGGCATCTGGTTAGGATGCCTCCTGGACGCCTCCCTGGTGAAGTGTGTTCCGGGCATGTCCCACCGGGAGGAGACCCAGAGGAAGACCCAGGATACGCTGGAGGGACTATGTTT